>MINK01172077.1:10198-57922 GCA_001735545.1 Phormia regina
AACAAATAAAAAATGTTGTCTTAAAATATAATGATGTCTTATAGCATATAATGCATATTTTAGCTTATTTTAAGGTTTATGATAAAGTTATACTTAAATCATATTATATATTATGTTATATATTGTATAGAATTTTTATTCCATATTTTATTTAACGATGTACATTAATAATATCCTATATTTTTGATAAGAGAACAAGGAAGATATCCACAGTTATAAAGCCATACAATTTTCCATTTAATAAATTGTTTGCTGGCTAACATCAGGTTTTAACGACCCACATTATAAAAAGTTCGTTGTAAAATGTCTCCCTGTTTGTGGTTTTAAAATGTGGTTCATTTTATCTAATAAATTTTAAGAAGAAATTTAATTTTTTGACATAAAGAAACAGGAAAATTTAAATTAATTGTGATTTATTACGTGTAATTAAAAGTAATAAAGAATGAAACTAGATTTGTTTGTTTATTAAGAAGCCATAATTAGACCTGATGTCCTTTTTGGTTTCTGTTGTGCGTCAAATATTAAAAAGTTGAGAAATCGGGAACATATATAAATATAGATCGTCATTAAAATTTTTCTTTTATAATATACTTTTAAATGTCTCGAATAGTTTCGAAATTATTAAAGAACCTTCTTTCGTTTATGTTTATTTTTTGTTTTATCATGCAGTATTCTGTTCCAATAAATGTAGGAATTTAAAAACTGGTCAAGATGTTTAAAATGAGATCATACCATATTTTATCATATTTAATTGGTATATTATAGGTCAAAAAAAAAACAACAATTGGTCATCATTATAGTACAAAGGCATTATATAAACAAATATATATTTTATTCAAAATGAATAAACCTGTAATAAAAATGCCTACTAGCATTATATCTTTCAAATGAAAGGATTCACTTTCGAATTTAAATATTTGAGATATTATCATACAACAAATCGTAGAAAGTCCCTTTCGCATAAATTGCGGCAGAGAGTACAACAAGAATAATTATAATGTTTAAAGAAAAGTAAAATTTCAAAGCACTTAATTATTAAAAAAACACATTATTTTATTGTGCTTTACAATTTCTGATTAATTTACAAAAAATTAAATTACATAATTTGTTTTTGTGAATTCTTTAAATAGTAACTATTTTTAGTTTTCCACCGAAGTTTCTTTAAAATTCTCTTATATTAGTGTTTCCCATTTCAAAATACTACTTATATAATACGTAAAAAGTTATTAGATTTTTATTTATTTTTTCTCTTTTATCATTTTAATGTTTGGCAGTGAAATAATTGCAGATCCTCCACTGTCAGTTCCATAATGTGTGTAAATTTCTGTTAAAATTATGAAATAAGTACATTTTTTCTGGGTAAATATTTTAAGAGTATTTACGAAATATATATGTGCGTATGTTTTTAAAATAATCTACAAATCGGATTTAGTTGTTTAAAAACTGAAAATGAAAGTTATTATATTTCATTGAATTAGTTATTTTTTATTTTTTTTTAATAATCTGTTTAAATCATAAATTATGAACAATTAAAACATTCTAGATTTTTAAATTGTGGGTAACACATGTTTAACCAGCATTATTTTTAAAAACCAATGAATATTTTTTTAAAATTTAATATGCATACAAAAAGTTCCCAACGAGCTAAAACTTTAACAACATTTCTTTTTTTAAATTCAGAAACCAGCATAAAGTAAATTTAAGTTTAAAAAAAAGATGCAAATAAGTTTTATGAAAGAAATTTTATTTTTTGCTCTAGATGAGGAGGAATAAAAAATGTTTAAGTTTAGTCAGAAATTAAAAAACAAATGGCTTCATGTGATAAATACACTATAGAAATAATATCTTAATGAATTTTGTAATTGAAACAATTAAAACTTTTTATAAAACTCATAAGTTATTTGTTTATTATTCTGGTATAGTCATTGGGTCTTAAATTAAAGTATTTTTTTTTTCTTTTTCTAAATAAAGCATAATAAAAATTTTCCATTCATATTTGTTTAAAGTATAAAAAAAACTTAATTTTTTTGTACCGCTTAGACGGTCTATAAAACTTCTAGCCTTATTATTATTATTATTTTTATTTTAGAACATTTTTTATCAACGAGGTGGAGCATTATTTTATAACGTTTTTCTTTTTTTTCTATTTATTGCTTAAATAGCGAAAACAAAATAACTTTAATTGTTAAAAAAAGAAAAAAAAACTTATTTAAAAATAAATTTCAATGTTATTAGGAAATTTAAACATAAATTATGTTTACATTATTATGATGTTGGATGTCTAAATTTAGAAAATGTTTATTTAAATTGAATTTATCTAGACAGATTTTTAAATTATGTACCTACTATCAACTAGGTGCGTGCTGTTGCTATATTTAATTGCAAATTCATTATATTTTGATAATCATGCTCTTATCTGTTAAACAATTATTTGTGTTAAAGATAATTTTCTTATTTAGTTTTTTGTTTTTCTTTTATAAATAAAACACTGTTTAAATATGTCTAGTGTATATCAGCAAAAAAAAAAAAAATTATAAAGACCCACACAGAGGGTGTGATATAAATATTCTAAAACACAAATTTCTGCATTTGAAAATTTATACTTTTCGTACGTATGTATGTATATGAGTACTAATAATTTATTTATTAAATGACATTGGGTGCGCTTTATCTGTATCAATAAAAATGTTTGCCAAAAAAATTATATTAAAGTCCCTCCCTTAATTGAATATCACAAAGTGTAAAAACAAATACATACATACACACACTTATATATAATCATACCATAAAGCTATAAAGATAATTATGCTAATATGTGGTTGTATGAGTGTATGATTATTGGTTAAGAAAATGGGAAAATAATAACTAATCTATGTATGTAAGTATTCCATGTCAAACACATACACATATGTATATATACAAATATTCACAGTAAAACAAAGTTGCTTTTCAATTTTGGAAGTTGTCAAAAAGGCCTTTTATATAAAAGCTTCCCTTAATTGTTTTCCTCTTTATTTACAGATTTATTTATGCATGTTTGTGTGTTTTAATATCTGTAACGTCAGTAAATTATTTGATAAGTCAGAATTTATTTTATTTATGTGAAAATGTTCAAAAAAAAAATCCTTATCTATAACGCAAATTTAATGTGTTCGTTTTTTCAGATAAGAATCTCTTTTTCTTTTATCTTGTTTTATACCATACTCTGGTTATTTTTGTATTCCTCTATGTTATCACAAAAAAAAAAGGAATTGATAAATTATTTTAGCAAACGTTTGTATAAAAATATCTATGTATGTATTCTAACACTAATACTACTTAAGATTTAATTATGATTAAATGTGAATATGTATTTTTGATGATATCTTTCACATTAAATGTCTAATTGGTCATTTGTAAACTTAAGTATTTGTTTATGTATTTTTTTGCGTATTTTTTGATGACGACAACAAAGTTTTTTATGCATTAAATTTTGCTTTTAATTTGATTAAATTTTTTGTTGAGTTATTTATGTTGTCATAAAAAAGAAAAAACGAAATTAACATACATTAATATAAATATTTATAAAAACTTATTTATAGCATACACTGTGAAATATTTTGTATGTTATTTAGCAAAAAGAAAAGTAAAAATTTTAATTGAACCGAATAATGCTGAGTTTTTTAAATTAAACTCTACACTATACTTTAATTAATTTATTAAGTATATTGATATTTAATTTTATAACACTTTGCTGAAAATTTAGGCAATTCTTTTGACAAAAGTAATCCAAAATTCAGTTTATAAAATTCCATATCTCCTTAACTAATCTTATCAGTAAAAATATATAAATAATCAAAATAAATTTACTTGGCAACAGATCCAAAAGGTTTATTCATTTGCTAAAACCACAATCTATTTTAAAATATGCAAAATATCATATTTAAGAAGAGACAGTTTCGTGACGAATTTAAGATTTATGCCTTTTTATCAAGTCTTAACTTCAAAAAAAGAAGAAAATCTGCAAAATTGTTCATCAATGTTTTTGACATCGACGTTAAAGATTTAATAAATAATACCTTTGGAGATTTTATTTATGAAACAACTGCTCAGACTTTTATTTTATAAAAAACTTCAATTTTTGTTTTATTATTTTTTCACCTAAACCAAAACAGATGATTTTAAGTAATAAAATAATTTGAATAGATTTCAGTCTAAGTACAATATCACATGGGACCTTAAATATTTTGTAAATGATATATTTCCCATATTACCTCTAGTAGTAGTAGAAAGCTGAAAACAAAAGAATCTATTCAAATTCCCATAAATATATAGTGCATTTTATTCTTTTAAATGTAATGCGGTTAAGAATTTCAATTTAAATTCTAAATAATTGTATGATATAAATAAACATACATATGTATGCGTTTTTTTTTTTTATAAATAAACATAATTCGTAACCATGCAGTGATAACAGTTTAGTTAATATTTAATTTTAATTATTTCTTTTTTAATAATAATAATAACGCATAAATACTTGTACATACGTATACATATATAATTCAATATTATTGAAATGCATTTACAATTACCACAAAATAATGTATTATAAATAAAAAAAAAAAAATCACTAGCATCTGGTTGGCCTTTAAATATACTATATACATTTATATCAACAACAACTATAACAACGGCATCAATAATCAAAGAAAACAAAAACAATTATAATAATAAATGGTCAAAGTAACGAGAACAGAAGCACCTTGTCGTCTGTAATCTCAAATGAAGGCTAATCAAGTTCATCGTATTTATAAAATAACTCCTTATTTATTACTCATACTAATAACAAGCAATACAAATTAACTTATACAATCTATACGACAAGGACAACAAAAATTTCCTTTACAATAATAAGAAAAAAACAAAAAAAAAACTATTTTCAATTATATTTTTAATTTCAACTCTATTATGTGCAAAAGTAAACGAAGTAAAATATTTCAAGGAGTTTTTTAATTAATTTGAAATATTTAAATAAAATAATACAACTTCTTCTAAAACCATTAAGTACACACTTTTGGAATTTATAAATTTATAAAACCACATCTATATAAAATACTTCATTTTATTAAAGTTTAATAACATTTTCTTAATTTAAAGCAATAAATTTAATTTTGAAGACATGTAAATATGATACCAATATGTATGGATGTCATAATAAATTTTTATTCCCATAATTTTGTTTCAACGTGACAAAACCTGCTTGTTGGTGAAAAAAAAAGATAAATAAGTAAATAAAATTATATACAATTCTTTTTAATTTTTAAAACTTGTTAACCACAACTTAAACGTAAAAGTTAATTACAATTAACAGGTGAAGGTCCTGTCAGCTGATAAAGTTTAAATAATGTGTATATGTTACATCTCAATTTCATTGAATTTAAATAATCTTTTCCTTTCTTCCTATGAATTTTTGTATTTTAACTTGTTGATTGTTTGAAAGTTTAATTATTTCCATTTGACTTTTATTAGGAATTTTATATTATCTTTGGTTTGTTTGCAATTATCTACAAAGATTTTTAAAACTTTTTGTTTTAAATTAAAGTATAATTAGTTAGTAAAAGTATTTTAAAGTTTGAAAATATATATTGTTTATTACTTAGAAGTATGTCTTTGAATGAAACCAACTATAATTGTTGTAGTGGTTTTATGCCAAAAAACTATATTATGATTCTGAATTGTTTTTTTTTTTTATAATCAACATCTACATGAATGGAAAGGAATTATAAGTTCATATTTATGTTGGGAAAATACAACATACGACACTTGATATCACCTTATAGTTCTTTCAAAAGAAAAATAAAATCGAACCACATTATATTAGGCCTACACTTAGTTTGCTTAAATATTAATTGTAACCATCTTCATTTGAAAGTGATAAAGTTATAAATTTTCTCATTATGTTTAGAAAATTTTATGAATCATGATTGTTCAAATCAAAAAAAAAAAAGGAATATTTGAAATACTTAATACAAATCAAGGATTTTTCAATGGCCCTGTGGAAAACTATATGTCAAATTTCATATATTATCTTTAAAATTGTTATGTTAAACTAATGGAGTAGAGTAATAGAGTAGAGTATCCTTAAGTAGCATTGTAATCATTGTGGATAACTAATAGAATTTATTTGTTTAGAGGCTAATCCTTGTCGAGTCACTTTCTTCACAAGAATGTCTACAAGATGGAAATGATTTATCTATCTATCTATCTATCTATCTATCTATCTATCTATCTATCTATCTATCTATCTATCTATCTATCTATCTATCTATATGTCTATCTATCCTTATAATTCAAACCACTTCTTATCCTAGCCTACAGATTATTCTACTTAAGTTTCTGTAAAAAATTCCATTTCAAAAGTTTTCTATATGAAATGGAAACTTCCTCAATATAAAGTCTCCCAAACTGCAAATATTCACATAATAGTTATAATTAAAATGTCTAGTAAATTAACATATGAATCAGACATCTTAAACGGTAAATGTTTACAAAATATTGATGTATCATGATTATTTGTACTTTGGCCTTAAAATAAATAACAAAACGTCCATATACCCAGTTTCTATTTTCAACTTTTAACCGCCTTTATTTATTGACTAACCATATATTTTGTTTCTAATAATTTTGAATTTAAATTAGAAAAAACAATAAGGCTTTTAAGTTCCCATAAAAATTTAAAACAAGTTTATTTGATTTTAATATGTTTTTTCAACTAAAATTTATGATAATTTAAAATGTGCTATTTAACAGCTACAAAAAGGGGTTTAGACATTTTTAATTTTCACATTCAGTTAAACAAGAAAATATTTACTCAAAGCAAAAACAACAAACTAACATAAATAAATGTTTGTTTTTTTTTTCATTAAAGCCGTTTCTTTTAATTAAAAATTACTGCAACTGTGTAATTATAATCTTATTTCCAACTAAGAACTTCAAAGCTTTGTCCATTTTATTATACTTATTGGGTGGGGAATATTTAAAACCAAACTACTTAATATATGAAAACCCTTAAAGAAATAATCTTAAACAAGGATGAATAAAAGTGAAAGTTAAAAAGTTTTTAAAGAAAATGTGGCCAGCAACCAAAAGGAAAATTCTGTACATACATTTTTAATACAATTAAGTGGTAAATTTTAAAAGAGAAATCCTACAATTAGAAATTATTTGATTGTAAAGTCATACTTTTTAATGTTGTCTGCTACATTTTAACCTTTTTTTTTTTCTTTCTCACTTTTAATAACTTACATTTGTGATAGATAATTATAAAATGGAAACACAAACTAATTAACACCAACCAAGAGTAACTGCGTCAGTATTTAATAAAATAAAATGCCAACTGAGATTAGATAAATATTAGATATAATTCCACACTCTAATATATGTATGTGTATATGTGTATAGTTTTTGTACTTACATAACATTTTTATACAACATGTATATTTTTAGAAAATATTAGCTATTTGATTCCAATTTCAGATACATACCTATGATAAATTAATGACAATTATAAAATTGTATTGTCTGTGCAAAATACGAGTAACTAACTATGTACCTACTCATATTTCCTAAGCAACCAATAATAATCGTAGTATGGTATACGCTTAACTGCAAATCATTTAAGGGAATTGCATATTGTTGAAAATGTTAGAAAATCCTTTTAAGTGACCATAAATCGATTCATTGCAAAAATATTTTCATGATGATTTTTTTCCAACAAATTATTGATAGTTATTTCCATATCCAGCAAAATATTTTCAAAAATTTAACTTAGATTTCAATAAAGCAACAAGGACAATTAACAATTAAATTTCCATGAATTTTAAAGGACCTACGAAGCGGATGCTGGTTGACGACTCTTTATAAATACTATTTAACTAATAATTTAAAATGGTTGCAATTACAATATGTTACAAATACATATTCAATATTTTACCATATACATTAGAAATTCATTTTCCCATACAACTTACAATTGTTATCGTAAACAAATAAATATTGGTTAGGTATAGCAATGCAACCAAAACAGAATACAACAACTAACTATTCTGCTATAAAAAAAAAAAATTGAAAATAAAATATTTTTTCAAATGTTTCAAATGAATACAATACTGGCACATGCATCTGTATGTAATTAGAATTTGAAATATAAAATATCTGCATTTGAGGGTTAACCGACAAACCTTTGTTGAGGTATATTAATTATACATATATGGTTGTTTAACATTTTATTTATAAAAACGTGATAATAAATAAAATTGCAATATCTAAAATTTAGAGTACAATAATTAATAAGAACTTTAAGCTTTTTTTCAGTTTTGTTGGTCAGTCATTTGTGGTGATTATGTTTCAAAGCAAAATCATCAAATACATCCTTCGTTACTTTAAACTAAAAATAAAAAATAAAAACCCATTTCCCTAACACATTTACAACCACATTTCAAAGTTGTAATTATTTAATAGTACTGATGTCTCAATCTCAATTATCACTTTATACGTGTGTCACAAAAACTAACCAAGTCCAACATGATTACATGCTCAAATTCGTAAAATTCACATACACTAAAATCGTTAAGATTTTTTTCATCTAACCATAATTAGAAATCAATCGAACTTCGTAGATACATATACATACATACAGAATGAATGTGCATTCTTAGGATACCATGGTTTTAACTTTCTCATAATCAGTTGAATTTGATTTATATTGATTAGAAGTTTGATGTTAAATGGACCAAAGCTAAAAGTTATACATACATTGTATATATTACTTATTTCCTTTTTTAAGTTTAACAGTAATAGCTAAATTATAAGAACAGATGGAGTTTTAAAAACAAAACTAAAAACAGCTGCTTGTATAATTGAGAATATGTATGTACTTATATATGTGTCTGTCTTACTAATTAATATTTCACATTTATTGTCTATTTATTTTTTTCTAAATAGAAACAGCAAAAAAATATATATATAAACAAATAAATATAATTTTTTTTTCGCCATTAAATGACTGTTTATTGTTTGACAGTCGAAAATCAATCATCACATGTTATTTTTTTGTTGACAATATACTACTGACAACGTAAATTTGCAAAAAAAAATAATAATAAACCGAGTTTAGTTTACTTTTTAGGTGTGTGAGTGTGTATACATGTGCTTTACATATACACAAAATTACATACATACATATATAATAGGTCTTTATACATAGATATACAAATCTAAACATATCCACATATATGTATAGATTCATATATGTATTTATGCTTATGTGAACATTATTTTGATTATTTTAATGTATAGATATCCACTGTATGATGGTATTGTTGTCAAATAGCAATCAAAACACAAGTTTTGTCCTTTTTAAGTCAACAATTTCACACTCTTATACACATACCATATTGATATTTGATACAGGGGTTAGCCACGTTGCTAGGAATAAAATGAGTTTATTTTAAAAACCTTTATCATATTTATTTTGTCATTCTATGTATTGGTTACACAAAAAAATGGTTAAATATAAATTTTCTTTTAGTACGGTATATGTTGTTATGTGTTAAGAAAAACTGTTATAAAAATACAAACTTAAAGAGCTAAAAAGGTCATGAATTTAACATTGTGTTGTCATTGGAAGAAAGTTCTTAGTGGTGAAAAAGATCTGCTGAATTTCTTTTTTAATCCGTGATAGTTCATTTCTTTTAAAGTACTTCCCTTAAAACCATGTTTATAAAATTTTTAAACAAGAATTCCTCTTTAGTCTTATTAATAGATAATAAAAATACTTTAAAAATTTTAATTTTCCTAGAAATTGTAAACCTTTTTTCCGCAAAAAAAAATAAGTATTTATTGAGTTCAACACATGTACTATATTCCGCTCTTGAAGACAAGAAAATGTTATTTTTTGGAAGCTCTTGATCATTTTTTTTAGTATTATTGATCATAATGAAATTATCATAGAATCCACTTGCATACAATTTTAATTTAAAAAATTTGATGTAATTTTTAAAATTATGTTAAAAAAAAATATTAGTTTAATTTTTAATATAAGAGACTTTAGATGGCCTAATATAGAAATTGTTTGAAAAATTCCTCGTGGATTTTTTGCTTAAATATTTTGAGGACAATCTTACTTGCAGATAGTACAATATTAATGGGTCTGCAATATAAAACCGGGTCTAAAAAAACAAATTTCTCATTGAAGAGCAAGAAAGATGTTCCTACCAGAGATTAACAGAGAAAAAAATGTATTAATTAAAATATAATATTTACCATTTTTATTTACTACTTAAAGATTTATTAAGATATTTTAGAAATTTCAACTAAAAGAACCACAACTTTGAATGCTGGTTTGTACGAATGTATTAACCACATATAAACTAACATACCAACAAATATAATATATTTCTATTTAATATTTTATTGACAAATATTGTATGTATGTATGTAGATTGATAAATAGTAAATTTATTATTCAAAAATATTCTTAATAGTTAAAAATGAAAACGAATTTCTCTCTATTTTTCTATTTTATATTGGTCTGTTAGATTTTTTTCATTCGTTTATTCATTCAACCATTTGTTCGTTCACAGTTTATTCCATTTATTTGAACAAAAAAACACGAAGAAGTTGAAAAATAAAAAAATAAGAATCTGTCTGCTATAAAATCATAACAATTTACGATATTTCTTATATCTCTTGTGCTATGGAAAATTTCCACAAATATTTTGTTTGCATTTCAAAAAAAAAAAAAATGTGTTATTTATTATAAACACATATTAAGAAAACAAAATTGAAAATAAAAAAAAGGAACTGATTCGATCGAATTCAGTGACTGTCGTGTAAGTCTATACACAATTATTAAAAAAAATATATATATTAAATAATGAAAAAAAATGTAGATTTATCTTGTTATCACCATAGTGTAGAGTTTTATTAAGTTTGAGGGATAAAATAAATAACGATGATTTGCGAAATACAATAACTACACTCAAAAGTTTTATGACAGTAATTATTATATAAACCTTAAAATTATATTTAATTAAGAATATTGAAAAATTCAAAGGTGTAGTTTATAATTGGTAATAAGAAATAAATAAAAGATAATAAACGACAAAGTAATTAATTAAAAATAACTTAAGAAAATAAAATTATTGAATATAATCATTTAACACAAATTTTATTTAAACTTTAATGAAATACAATTAAAATAATTAAGATTATTTGTAAAAAAAACGCAGGCCTATTTTTTCTTAATAAACTGAAAAAATTTCTTTGAGTGTATTATAAGCAACAATAAACAAAAATATTTAAGCGAAAAACCAGTTAATAAGATCAAAACAAATAAACGTACGGTATATATTGTTCAACCGATAATGTGGAACTAAGTACACCTTTGTCTCGATATGCCAAATTACGTTATCAATGAAATGAACAAACAATAATTTAGTTACCCCCAAATTCCTTTATTACTTACAGCTTAAAAACGTCTGGGGCAAATGAAAACAAAACTATGTTTAATGGAAAATAATTACATTAAGTATGTGTACATAATCAATTAAAAAATTGTTCAAATATTTAAAATCTATTACCATGACAGTGACAACACAAAAATTAAGAATTTAGACAAATATTACTCTGAAATCACTAATAACCGACATATAACACGTTTTCAGAGAACGGGATTTTTTGATAATGTAAAATGTCAAATTTTCTTAATAAAAAAAAATAATAACAATTTTACAGATAATTTTTTTAAACATAAACACGTTTAAATAAAAGTTTTACTTAGACATATGCAAAATCTCTAATTAGCATTGGCCAATGTGCTAAATGATCACACGATTTTTAATAATTAACATTTATTAATTTATTAAACACTGAGACATCTATTGAACCTTTTTTTTTGAAAGGCTTTAAAATGCATGTGTATGTATGTGTGTGTATATAAATTTTGTTGAAAATAATTTATCACACTTTCCTAGCTGTAGGCAATAACAAAAATATTTACCAGTACGTGTAGATTTTCAAAATAACAGCAACAAGTGGCGTTAAAATTGAAAATATTTAACAGCATCTTAATTAGCGCTTTCAAAGCAACATCAACATCGAACGTTTGTCATATAAAAAAAAAAAATGAAAAATGGAGATTTGTATGTAAATGTGTATTTATTTAATTTTACTTGAAATTTATTACTAATCCAGTAGAAAAAAACCAAGCAATTTTTAAGCCAAAGAAAGACAACTTAAAGTAAAAAAAATAATAATAATAATAATTCATATTCAGTTACTAAATTGTTGTTGGATTTAGAATTAAATGTAAATGATAATTTAATAATTTTTTTATTTTTTTAAATGTTAGAGACTGGTTTTTAGTTTTAAGTAAAATATATAAGAGGATTTAGAAAGTCCATATATTCTTATACTTATGAGGGCGATATACTAATAATCTTTCATATATCTATTTGTCT
Organism: Phormia regina; assembly: GCA_001735545.1. Taxonomy (NCBI): domain Eukaryota; kingdom Metazoa; phylum Arthropoda; class Insecta; order Diptera; family Calliphoridae; genus Phormia; species Phormia regina. The sequence continues at coordinate 22,699 of MINK01172077.1, forward strand.
GTCTAGCTTTCAGTGGATACTTCTTGTAATTTTCTAATCATAAATCTATAAATTTTTAATCTTTAATAAATATAATAAATCATATAAACATTAATTTAAAATTTCTTTGAAATTAATGTGATTAAGTTTAAACTATGTTAAAAATTTAGGACATTTAGACAAATTTGAGTAGGAACATTATAGCCTTTGCATTAAGGAATTAGTATAAATAATTCAATTCCTTTAACCTATAATAATAAATCACTTTTTAAAGTTTAAGGTTAATTTCCCTGAACGACAGCTGGGCATATATAATATGGACACAACATTTATTTAATATTATCTTTTACATCTACATAAAAATATCATTGTACTGGAAAAGAAATATGTAGAACAAAAATGCCTTTCCCAAATTATTTCTAACCATTTTGGTGGTATAATTAGGTCAAAGTACATATTAATTTTATAAAATATTAAAAGAAACATGAGGTACTTAAGGCAAAATATATTGAGACTTTTGCATAATTATTTACTTAAGATAAAAATCCTAATAATTAGAATAACATAATAAATTCTTAAAGCATTAAGAGTTTAATCATTTGTGATTATTAATAATTAAAAATATTTGTACCTGTTTCCTCTTGCATTTCATAACAAAAAAAATTTCTTTGCATAACTAAAATTTAATTAAATGAATAATTAAAAACTTGTAGCTACTAACTATATTCTATCTTTAAAATACTTTTATCACAAACCAGAAAATTTCAAAAAATTGTGTTTATAACATTTAAAAATGCCGTTAACGAATAATTGAAATAGTTTAAGCAACAACCTTGTTGAAAACTACTTATTATCATATAAAATATGCAAATAATTTTAAGGTATTTTTCAACATAACACACATTTTTTTAAGCAAACAGACTAATTTTTATGAGTTAAGTTAAAGCCAAAAATGTTAATAATTACTAAGCTACATACACCTTTATTAATTAGATACACTACATACGTACACGTAAATATTTCGTTTATTTATAGAACATTTAATAAATATTCTATGCACATCAATGAAATAATATTTTTTTATTATTTTTGGCAAACTTTTAATACTTGCAAAAACAAAGTTTATTTATTTTTCGTTTGGTTATTTATAAACATTTCTTTTTTTTTTTTTTTGGTTTTTTAAATAACATGAATCAAAAAGAAACAAAAATTTACAACCCGACAAAAACAGTAGAAGTAGCAGAAAAATATATAAAATGAATTAAAATGTAAACAAATGTTTAAATCATGCCAAACAATAATAATTAAATTAAATAAGTATCGGAATAGGAAATAAAACCAAAAGATGAAAAGTTCTTTTTTTTTTTTGTTTTCTTATTTTTTGATTGCTTGTTTGAAATGTGTGAATGCATCTTTTCAAACAATTAAATTACCAAAAATATAAAAAGTGTTGAATACTAAATTATAAACGCCTCTATAGTCTACATTATATACATATATATATAACAACATATATATGTGCAAGTTTTTATTTAAATATTTGCCAGACTTAGCTATAAGGAAATAAATATGTAAATTAATTTTAAAGGTTTTTTTTAATTCATGATTCTGTTCTCTTAAAAAAAACCCTAACTTCTCTGGATGTCCTTTTAGATGCATTTCTCTTTTAAAATATTCTTAAAAATAAACTCTTCCTCTAGAAGTAACTAAACTAAGTCTCCTGAAAAGAGAATTTCTTATATGAAAATAAATAAAATTCTATTTTTAACTATCATGTATTAAATAACAATTTGACATTTTTTAATCTACTTGAAACAAGCTACAACTTTGATTTTCCAAAAAAAAAAAAAATAAAAATTAAAAATAGATAAACAAAATGGTGTTAAACAAAATTGAAAGTTATATCAAAAAAAAATATTTTATATTCTTTTAACTTATCGAGAATTACTTGCGTACTAATGAGTTGTATGTTGTCTCCAGGCGAATGAATATTATAACATTCTTGTATCTTTCCACACATTTTATTTATTTTTTTTTTTGTTTTATTTAATACTCTGCTCTGTCTGCTAAAGTATAATAATAGCACGTTGAAGTAATAAATTAAGTAAATAAATTTAGTTTTATCAAAACTAAAAAAAAAAAATACTGTATAGAAAAACATTTTTTGCCACATTATGAAATAAACAAAGTTATAAAACTTCAATTGTTTAGTGTCTGAAAAAATAATAATATTTCTTATAAACACTTTTCTTTAAATAAAATAAAAATACATATAAATAAACATTTGTATATCGAAGATCACAAGGTATATTGGAATTATGATAAAATTATAGTTTTAATAATTTTATATCAGAAAAACAATGTACTGGAAAAAAATAATAAAATTTATTAAAGAAAATAATTATTGAAAAGTTTTATTTATTTATTTTATTTATTTTTTTTATATTATTTTTTGCTTTATTTTTTATTTAAATAATAAAGGATTTTTTTAAATATTAATAAAAAAGGACCAGCAGGAAATGATCTCGTGCCCATATGTAGTTAAAAGAAGAATTTGAGAAATTTAATACATATTTAAATAATATCATTTTTAATTTGGATTATTTTGATAGCGAAATTAAAGATTTTTTAAAACATTCCCAATTTATTGATGGGCGGACAGAATGACAGACATCGCATCATCACCTTCTTCATTTATATGGGACCAATTATTATTTTTATATATTAATATTGTACCTTTGATCTCATTTCCAATTAAGGTCTTATTATTTTCTACTACAAAAAGAAACACAATTAAATATTTTTGAAGGCATTACCGATTTACAGACGACCGGACGGAAATACGGATATTGCTACATAGTTTTTCTCACCTATATAAACCTAATTGTTATTTTAACATACTTATATAACTTTGATCTGATTTCCAATTTAGATAATGCTATCGAAAATGCAGAGTTACGTTGTTATTATTCTATACGAATAGGAATACTTTAAAAGAATTTTAAAAGCATTAGCCTACCTTGATTATATGACAACAATTTTTTATTTAGTAGTAGAATTGCCTTTTAATCTAATAAGACTCTTTGATAAATAATTGACTTATGGTAAAAATATGAAAAAATAATTGAAAACACATAAGTTATCTAGTCTTGTATATTTCATAAACATCTTTCATTAGCAATTAATGGACCGATTTTGTTACATATAAATGAAATTTTGTTGTAAATATTTACGTTCTATTGATCATACATTCATGATACCAAGAGACAATAAATATTTTGTATTAAAAATACAGACAGACAGCACAGAATCAATAGATGTTCTCTCAAAAACACATAACATCCAGATGACTATTATATAAATTTAAAACGTTTAAATATCCTTACAATATCTAAAGAGATAGAGAGAGAGAGACAAATTTAATAGGAATCACTATATACAAATTTTAATTCTTTCTTGCTTAAATTCACTATTGTTGTGAATGGACTTAGGCCACTTGCAAAATATATTGTTCATATATATGTAAATACAAACTTCATTACATTTTTGGTCAACGATTCTATGTTATATGTTCCTGCTTGTATTCAAAATTTTCCGTAGGATTTTTGAGTTGCTAAGCGAAATTTAAATTTATAATTCTATTTTTTCACAATTAGTTGCGAATTATATTTTTTTTACTTTTTTATTTTATTTACCTAACAAAAAGATAAACAATTTATTTGCTGATTTTCTACAATAAAATACTAACTGAAAAAATTATATTATTTATTTCTATAGATATTTTTTATTGAAACTAACAAAATAATAAAATTTTTTTGTATTTAAATCCTTCAATTAAATTATATTATTAAGAAATTATTTCCCTACACATAATGTAATTTTATGATTATGGTTTTAAATATGCTTTATAAATTTATTACACAATAAGGATTATTTAATGGTAAAGATTTTGTTATGTTTATCCTGGTAAAAGGAATTATATTGTTTTTTAATTACAAAAGGCAATGTGCTACTTTATTTTTATATTTTTCTTTCTAGTTTATATAAAAATTCCCATCCTTGTGCTATTTGCTGAACGTAAATTGGCCAAAAAAGAAAAAAAAAACAGATCCCCAATTTAATTTCTATTTAATGAAATGTTTGTTTGTTTGAAATAAATACAAAAAGCTCTAGGTATTTATATTAGTATGTGTGTATTTTAGTTTACATTTAAAATAGATTTAATAACACTTGAATTAATATTATCATCAATTTTGTGGTTATTTTTTTCTATAAACAAAAGACTATTTTAATTTTTTCTTTTCTTGGGTTGTTTTTTCTTCTTACGCTTAAAATGAAATTTCCGAGAAAAAATAAGAGGAAAATCTCAGATGCTTACATATATACAAAAATTAGCTTTTGGCAATATAAAGAGAGTCAAGAATTAAACAAAAAAAAAAAACAAAAAAATGAAAAGAAGAAGACATATTTTAACAATTTTATGAAAAAAAAACAACAACAACCACAACAAAACTTATATATTTATGTATGTAGATATGTATTATAATGAAAAAATTTATAAAAATAAATTAATGATGGCAACGTGAAAAATAAATATATAATTAAAATGTATGTAAGTGTGGATATTTGTATTAAGTGAGGACTGTGATAATAATGTTTATTTTATTTATTTAAAATATTTTTGTAGGTATTTTTTTTTTTTTTGTTTTAATTGACGGATATTTAAAAATACCGACTACTAAAAAGAATAAACAATCAAGTACTTATAGTAAGTGACAAAATATTATTATTATTATTTTTTTTTTTAATTTTTAAGATATAATTCCAATAAGTCGGAGTTCACATAAAGCATTTTTTCTTGCTGCAATTTTGTGTTGATATAAGAGTGACTGGAAGAGTATACACTTTACGTTTCTCACCTACGAAGTTAAAATAAGAAGAAGAACATTTCTTGTATGTGAACTTTAGTGTAAAATAACTTTCAGGCTGGATGTAGAATTTGCTTATAATCTTTTATAAGTTAATTTTTTTAAAAGCAATTGTTGCTTGTCTCCACTGTCCATATTACACAAATTGTTCATTCGATTTTATCACCCACTGTAATACATTCATACATATATTTCAGCGTTTTATTTTTTCTTTATTAATTCCCATTTAATATTAATATTTAATACATTTTTAAATGGTCTATTTAAACAAGATTAATGGATAGAATTAAAAGCAAACTAAAAGTACAAGTAAAATAGACATAGACAAAAAAAAAAACAAAAACAAAACAAAATAAAAACTACTTGTTATTTGGGTGACATAAATACCCAGTTTCACAGAGGAGGTCCCTCAAAAATCATTCATATATATGTACATAATATATGCATGTGTATAAATATTTTATTTTCAAATAAAAACAAAAACTTTTAAATAAACGTCACAACAAATATTTATAGTATATAAATCTCATAGTCAAAATACTTAGTATTTAAATGCTACCAAAAAACCGCATAATCTCATGTTTGATATAAAAAGAACCCTTTTAGCTAAATTTATTATTTACAAATTTTATAGAATTAAATTGTTTTTAAAAGATTTATTTTCTATATTATATGTATGTTTTATAATTTATTTAAATACTTATATATTTATTAATAAAGGTTAACTAATCTCTACTAAAATTTAAACTTTTTTGATAGTAATACCTTAAGTTAATTTAAAATTTTGTATAAGAAATGCAATATTAAGTGAAAATATGTACATAAATATTATAAAATGAACAATAAGAATATTTAATTACTTGGCTATTAAGCAGAAAGATATTACTTTAATTTATAAATAACAGATTGCAGTTTTTAATTTCATTTGGGATATTCACAGTTCACAAATGTTTTTTAAAGTTCAAAATATCGTGCTATAAACTATAATAAAATCGAAATACAATAAACCATAAAACTCTAAGCTTTGTAAATAATGACAAATAAAATTTAAAAAGCGATTTCAAAAAAGAAAAATAATAATTTTGTAAGTAAAAATTAAGTAGGAAAAATTTTTTTATATTTTGCTAGAATTCGACAAAATATTATTATGAAAGTATAACTAAAATGTAGTCATAAATATATTCAAACAACACTAATATTTAACCCTTAACTGAACTTGAGTTCTAAATTTTTTTCAGAATTTTAATTTTTGATGTAAACAAAACTTCTTTTGACAACTAAAGTTATTCCTAAAAAATCCACTGCATTAAATAAAGTCCAGATAAAAAATAATATTTAAAAAAATTAAATATTAAAAAATTCTACTTTGGATCAGTCTAATATACTTATGGACATAAATATATAATTTAAATGTATGTTTTCTACACATGTGAAAGACTTTGAATTAATTATGTTTGAGATTCTTATAGGAAAATAATCTATTTCGTAGAAATTATAGAAATATTATTAATATTATAACTATATAAAACTTGTCCGCCAAAAAGATTATTTGAACTCAAATCGCATTAAAAAAAACTGAGCACTTATTTATAATAAACATTTTTTAATTATTAAAGCTTTTTAATGCCTATAATGAACCTATGACCTTTCAGGTAATCAAAAAGTTCAGAAATATCTATTTTGAAATAATTTGTTTTTAGAATTTATGGTCATTTAAAAATTATTCTTAGAAAACTGTAAAAAAAATAACAAATGGTCACCTTAAAATATTATTTAAATAATAGAAGAAACTTAAATATTTATCATATTATAGAAACTCCCAAAGGTATCTAATACTATTTTCTAATATATTTATAAAATATAAAAATTACCATATGCAAAATTATATACATACAAACCTATTTATTACGCACTATAAATAATTTAAATAAAAAAACCAAACTCCTTACTATTTAAATCTCAAAAGAAAATCTAAATAATTTACCAAAAAAAAAAAATAATGGGATTTTCTTCTTGCATCATTGATTTAAGTCATTTTGATGGAAGGAATAAAATATTTGATACATTTTATCACTTAAAACATACTTGTGTATTGAAGAAAGCTATTAAACTTTATATCTTTCCGAACATCTTTTAGTAAAGGGAGTATTACAAACAAAGGTATTAAATAAAATAAAATAATTGCAAAAAATAAAGAAGAATTTTTCTCTTATCACTATTATAAAATAAGTATTTATAAATTTATAAAATTTCAATACTCACATTGAAGATAATTGAATTTATTTTAAATTTTCACACTTAATTTTTGTAATGGTGCAATAATAATAATAATAATAATGTTTTTATATTATTATTATTTTTTTTATTATTTTATCGATTTGAAGATAAATTGTAAAGATGCAGCTTTTATATTTTTCCTTTTCTTTTATCTCACACAGTTTATGGATAATAAGATTGTAAATTGAAACTTATGGTTTAACGTTGCTGTTTAAATTCAAGGATTTAACACATTATTTTGAATAGAAAAAAAAATACTTAAGATACAAAACAAAAAAAAAAAAAAAAAAAAAAAAAAAAAAAACTTAAAAAAAAAAAAAAAAAAAAAAAAAATACTCAAACACGTAAGTATAAGACGACATTTAATAAATTATATAATTTAATAAAAAGGCACTGGCATATGTGTGTGTATAAATAAATAAGATTGCTATGTGCTGCTGGTGTTGTATAAATGTTTTGAAATTGGTAAACGCAAAATGTATGCAAATTATATTATCGTTAAATCGACGAACAAATATTTTCATTTATTCTCTGGGTTTTTTTATTTATAAATTAAATTCACAAAATGAAAATCTCTGCTGTTTTTTTGTTTTTATGGATTTTTGTTTTTCATGTTAAAAATAATTTTAAAATCACTTAAATTATTTACTTTAAGCAACAAGCCGCAATGAAAAATTAATATTTTTTTATTTATAATAAACCGACATTAAATAATATAAATAAAAAAAAACAAAATAAAAAAAATATATTGTATATATATAAGTAAAAGAAAAATCTTATAAAATTTCAATTCACACTTGAAAAGCATCGTGAAAAAGAACTGACCGAACGAAAAAAAAAAACAAAAAGAAATTTGCAAATAAAACCAATTTATATAAAATAAAAATATAAATATATCTTCGTATGTATATGAATGTTTAATAATAAAATTATTTATTTATTATATATAATTTTTTTTTTTTTTTTGTTTTTACTTTTTTCTGTTTCTTTATAATTTTTTATTATTATTTTTTTTTTTTAATTTTCTTAACCACTCAATTACAGCACGCGACGACGACAACAACGTATGTCTTTAGTACAAGAAAATAAAGACGACTATTATCGCAGACATGTAGAATAATACTGAAATTTGCTCGCAAAGCACAAGTGCGGCGCTCTACTTTACTGACACTACAACAAAAGCAACAACAATAAATTGCCCCAAAACACTAACAACAACAAGAAAACAAAATCACACTGAGTTGGTTATATTTATTGAGAGTGCGTCGTGGTATCTGCCTTAAGAAGAGATGGGCATTCATAATACATTTACCTAATGGCAAATATAAATGAATGCCCATCTCTGAATTTGAAAAAAAAATTAACTAACCAACAAACAACTCTGAGAAAAAATTTTTTATACACACAGCAAAAAAAATAATAATAATAATAATTAACTAAAAAATATATTTAAATATTTTAAAGATATTGATAAAAGAAACCTAATTAACAATCATAATATTTAATACACCACCTATGTATTACCGAAAGGGTAGCATTAAGTCAGTGATATATTGGGTTACTTTAAAAAAATAGTATCTTCAAAATCAAAAAATTTTTAGATGAATCACTTTAAATGAAGCTCAAACGAAATACATATGGTAATAATACGATGTGAGGTGTGGTTGTTGCTTCAAACAAAAATATTTAATGCGGATGATTTTGTTTGATAAAAAATTTACTGTACACGAATTATCTAAGATTTTGCTGGCCCTAGGGCCAGAATTTTTAATAAAAATCCACAAACATTGGAAATTGAAAAGAAAATATAATTAAATGTTTGCTGGCCCTAGGGAGTATAATTTTTAATAGATTTTAATAAGAATTTTTAATAAAAATCCACAAAAATAGGAAATTGAAAAGAAAATATAATTAATTGTTTTGTTGAACATAAAAATAACCAGGAAAGTTTTTAGAACATGTTCTAAAATCATTATTTCTAGAACTAGTGTAATCAGAACCATTCATCCTCAGAACTAGTGGTATCACAACCAAAAATCATTGATGAAAGCACTAGTTCTAGAACTGCTAACACTTCCACAGAACTAATTGTGGAGGCTACGATTGCAAACAAAAATAAAAAATATTTAAAGAAATGTTTTTTTATTAAAAATTGTTTTATAATTTTATGAGAAAAAATAAAATTCTGAATTTTGAGCAGATTTTTTATGGTCAAAGTTTTAATTATTTATTAAAACATCAAAAAAATATTTTACATTAAAAAAACATTCATATGTATATTATCTTAAAAGAAAGTTTTAATGAAATATATATTTTTAATTTTAAATTAAAAATACCTATTACTTTTTATAAAAATTGCATATATTTTTTTAATTAACACAGTTTTTCATTTTACATCAAAATTGAAAATAGGAATAAAATTAAAGCAAATTTTATTTATCATTCAAATTTTTAATTCATTCAATCACCCACTAAATTGATTTAATTAATTTTTAACCAAAAGTTTCAAAAAATGATATATATATAAATTTTAAATTTAGGGCTCTATTAAAAAATGTTTCAAAATTTAGTTAATACACAATTCGAAAGTCTCATTATAGTTTTTTTTTTTATTATTATTTTTTTTTTTTGTTTTTTGTATTAATAACATATATTCTTTAAGTGTACTCAAAATCTATAATGCTTAATATATTGTGCGCTCATTTTTTTACAAGATCCATACTCTCAACGGCTCAATCCCAATAACGTGATGTCGCGTATATTAGTAAAACTATATACATACATTAAAATAAATAATAAATCTACATACATGTAAATTTTATATGCAAGTACATACGTATCTTTTTATTTTTATTTAAACGTTCAATATGTACGTATTCACGCACTTACAAATATTTCTTTGTAGCGACTATATAAAAAAAATATAAAGAAATATATACGCATATAATTTCTATCTCAATATTCGTATCGCCAGAAGCTAAACAAAATAAAAATGTATGGAATTTACTCTATATGCTCCAAAAAAAAAAGAAATAAAAATAATGAAAATAAAATAAACAAAAATAAAAAACGAAACATGAAAATGAATACAACATATTATATGTTTAACAATTTATTGGACATCCTCTTTGCCGACACGACGTATGGATAGATGAGATGGATGGTCAATCCACTAAATGTCTGATACTTAAAGAGCACTTCAGAAATATCAACACATTCACACACATAAACATACATAATATCTCGAGCGAAAATACCCTACACTCTTGTGCAAGCAAAATTTCATCAATTAGCAGAACAATTCTATTTTTAAACTCGTATTCACAATGTTCTTTTTATTTTATCAGCTGCTTGTTGCTTTCTGTGTGTATTGTGAATACGAATAGAGAATATGGTGTTTGTTCATTTATATGACAATCTGTGTCGGTCGGTATGTGTGTATGTATATGCTGGTGATCCTGTGTGAGTGAGTGTATGCAAAAACTAAACAGTCTAAACGACTAAAAAATACTCTTTTTGTTTAGATGTTATCATGTGTTTTTATTATTTTTATCAACAATCGTAAACTTTTTTATATTAATAGCTGAAAATATTTTACCAAGACTTTCGTTAGATATTTATATTTTATTACTTTATAGTTAATCCCATTTAAAAAATTATTATTCTCATTTAATTTTTCTATATTTAATCAAGTGTTTATTTTGTTCACACATAATAAATATTTCAGATTCACTTAACCCGACTTTAATAAACACTATATTAATATGACAAAAACAAACAACTAAAGCAGTGAACTTTAACCGTAATACAAACATATTTTTATTAAAATGATGATCATCTTTGAAAAGGTCAATTTGAAGTAAAAGTATGAAAATCATGTAAAGTATAATTAATATGCAAAAAAAACACGTAAAAACAAATGTTTCGATAAACTTTAAACTTATAATTTGAAATTTTATAACAAGTTTTGAAGAGTAAAGAAAAACTGTCATTAAAATAATAATTGTAACCTACTGTTTAATAAACTTTATAAAAAGTTTTGAATGTAGCTTCATCTCTTGGACTATAGTGGAGAGAATGAAAAATAAGCAAAAAATAATAAAACGCCAGTTAACCCGCTAGCACCAAAGCCACAAACGATCACAGCTACACTAACACATACATCAATATGTACATACATATGTAAATAGCTATATGATGGTGTTTGTGGCAAATAAAATGCTTAAAAATGGGAATAAAAGTTTGATAAGCAGCAAGTTAATCTTTATTATATTGACTTATATTTAAATCAAATGCTCATTTCTATACATACATTTATTTTGCTACAACAAAAAAAATTATAAAAAAAACACTGAAAAACAAGGAACGAATAAAAACGTAAAAGTTAGAAAATAATACAGAAAATATTGTTTGTACGAAAAGACGTAATTGAATTTGAAGCAATTTTTTTTTAGTTTATAAAAAAAAATATTTCAAACGAAATAAAGAATTTGCGACTTTGAAAATTAACAAAAAAATATATACATATGTATATAAATATATACACAAAATAAATAAAATCCTCTTTGTATGTAAGCGATTTAGTGGCAGTGCCAACTAACTAGTCAATTTGAGTAGTACAAGTGTCTAAATGTCTGTAAAAAAAATAAGCGCCACGATAAATATTCTAATGCTTTGCTTGTCGTACAAATAAAACAATGATGACATTTCCGCTTTAACACTCATTCACTCACATTCACACCTACACACACACACACACACACACACACTCTCTCAGATACACTTAGAAATCTGTCATTCCACGCATCCAGGAGATTTAATTTCATATGATGGAGCTTTAACGTTGACAACATTGTAGTTATATGTTCGTTTGTTTGTTAGTTTCATAGTTGGAAAACAATTGCACTTTTATTTGCTTTGGTATTTATTAAATTCTTAGTGCAACATTCTTTAACTACTGTAGATTAGAACAGCTGGAAGAATTAAATTGAAAATAAATTTCTTTATCAATCAGAAATATTTTTAATTTTTATAGTTATTACATATTTTTTATCTGTAAGAATGTGCAGTATGATTAATGCATATAAATTCCCTTTTATGTGCTCATTTTATTGATCTTGCTCTTTGGCTTTTTCTTTTCTCATGAATTTTTTAAGTTAATGTATCATATTTTATATAAAAATACTAATTTAGCTTTTATTTATGTGAGAAAATGCGATTTTAATCATAAATCTTTTGAAATTTAAAAAGAAACTAAAACTGGGATTTAAGTGGAAATGTAGATCTTGAGTCAAATTCACTTATGTCAAATAACTAAAAAATTTATATGCCTAAGATTTTAACATATCTTTAAAGTTGATGCAGGGGCTTAATTTTGTTTGAGACCATCAAAATTTAGCTCGAAATATTATTAAACGTTTTATTGGTTCGAAAATAAAACTTTATAAATATCTATAAAATTATTATTTCATTCCAAAAATCTAAGCGTTTTTAGGTACTTTCATTTCTTTTAGTGTCTTCACATATTTCACTTTTTTTGACTATTCTGAAACAGAGCAATTAACTGAAATATAGTATTTCTTTAGATCATTTGATATTAGCGATGGAATCTTCTAATATTACTTTATATATTTATTGTGGGCAAAAAACGGATTTCAGATTTAAAAGAGTTGTCATTGTGGCTCATTTATCCTGTGAAGAAAACTGCTGATCTTTTATGTAATGACAACAATTATAGAAACTTGACGTTAATGTGATGTCTGATAATGTTGAAAACAGAATTTTTGCACGTTTTCACGTGACAGTTGTGAGCAGTGATGCCAAACAATGCCTATTTTCTTACAAATAAAATGTATTTAACAAAAGAAAACGGAAAAACCTCTAAATAAACGTAGAAATAAGTAAACCAAAATAAATACATATACAAACTATAAAATAAATATCTTTTTGGCTTAAATAATTTTAATTAGAGTTGGGTTTTTAGACCTTTACCCATAAAGAATTTATGATAACTCTGTGTTATTGCTTACAAATGCCAAAAACATATGTCACATTATTTGCATACAATTCTTCCCATAAATAAACAACCTTAAATCTGTGTTATTTAACCAACTACCAAGAAGTCATTCCACAGACCTTTAATACTATTAATTGCAAACATTATGCTGGCAACACTAACTTTATTCAATAAGAATATTGGAGAGAAAAAACTTAAAGACTCACACACATACAAACATTTAATCATGTGCATACAAAAGATACAAATAAAAAACAAAACTTGCAGGTTGTTGTTTTTTTTTTTTTCCTAAATTCCATCTTGTAAATTTCGTACTTATTTTTTTTTTTTCATTGGCGTTCGTAAAAGATATGAAACAACAACAAATTTAGTAAGAAAAAGCTCTCTACCTTAAGTAGAAATTTAAAAAAAAGCCACAGTCAAAATGTAAACAAACAAGATCTTGTTGCTTGTGTTTAATTTTTCTATTGATATTGTCGTACGTATTGTTGTTATTGTAGTTCATTATTTTATAGATACACCAACACAGTGATATGTATGATAGTAAATAGACTGTGTTGGGTTACTGGGTACATTTATTTGTACATTTGTACTTTTAGGGGGAATCATTATACACCATTAATTATATAAACATTTGCACTTATAATTTAAACTGTTTTATTTTTATCTTTTTCAAGTGGTAAATGTTATATGAAACTACTGTAAATTAAGTTTTTCTTATTGGTATACATCATTCTTTTGAAACGTCAACAACACGGATTAAAAAAAAAAAATAATTTTCTTTAGCTGAGGTTACGTATAGTCAGTGATAATTTCAATGTGTATGATAAGAAGTATACCGACAATCAAAAATATTTATACTTTGTATTTGAAAGAATTTCTCACTTATTGTACTTATAAATCCGGATGAAGCGATCATAGGAGATTTGTCTTTCGACTTTGAATCAAATACATACATTGTACCTTTGTCTATAAATATATTATTTTTTATTTTTCCAATACACCTTTTTAATCGAATTAAAATTTTCTATTTTTTTATTGTATTGTTACATTCACAAAATCAATTTCTAAAAGTCATATTCACTCTTCCATATTTGAAGAATTTTATCATAGACCAATTGGTAGCAAACATTTTGCCCAACACTAACACTTGCAAGTGTAATATTTACGAAACATATTAATCAAATTATGAAGTACTTTTTACTTACTAACATTTTACAAAATTAAAATATAGACAACCAAGTTGTACTTTAAATTCTTAAATTATTTAACTGTAATATTTACAAAAAAATAATTCTTAAAATATATTTAAATTACAGAGACAATGCATTATTAAATCTTTTATTTAAACTTTTTGAAAATTTAATTTTTACTTACATCAAAAAATTTACAAAAATACACAAACGTTTATAATGGATGCGATAATGGGACTTTTTATTCTAAACACTAATCCAATTTCGTTTTCTTTTTAATTTTGAAAAAAATTATCACTTTTTTATTGGTTTTTCTAGATTTTATCACTCGAATTAATACGAACAATTAATAATTTTTATATTTTCCCCGTCAAACTCGCGTTGCTACTATTTTACTGCGCGTGTTTTTGTTAAACTATTTATTAAATCGCTCTCACTCTCTCAATATCTCTTACATTTAATCTCGCACTCTCTCTTTATCTCTTATATTTACTCGTATTTTCTTCTTATATTATTCTACGGGATCGTGTATGCAAGTGTAGGTGAACGAACAGAAAGAACAATCTTATTTATTTTTTCTTATTTCTTTTGTTACTTTTTTTTGTTAAATTAATTGATTAAATAAACACTTTTGATTTTTAATCTGTAATAAAAATTTTATACAATTTGTTAATAAAGCCAAAATGTATGTAAGAAGAAAATATTTTCATTAATATTAATTAAATGGTATTTTAGTTGAAATTAATCTTATTGTAACTTCACACAACACGGCACTAAATTTAGTGACTGCCTCTAAATAAAAAACAACAAAAATACACACTCCACCGAATCGTAATGTCTAACGAACGACTGACAAAATACAACTGAATGCAAAAGTGCAGAGCTGACAACAAGTGGATAAGTGAAACAATTTAGCCGTCGCTGATTTCGTGTATTGAACGCCGCCACTACCGATTGAAAATTGTTTGGCCAGTCGGCACCGATTTCTTTTTTTGACATCTATTTTCTGGGGGATACCCCCAGAAAATATTTATGTAAAATTCTTAGTATTGCAATTTTTTCTTTTTATAAAATTATTATCTGGCAACATTACCTACAAACCAGCTGTTTGTTTACCATAATATTCTTTTGCTCCTCATTGGGTATCTTCGCTGAGAGAGTAAACGAGAAGAATATATATGAATATATATATAAGTGTATAATTCGTTTTTCCTTTTTATTTGTGTTTCTCACAGCATCGACGACGTTGTACTTGCCTTCATACACTCATCATACACGATTTACATGTAAATCAAATGGTATGATGATTTGCACAAACCTGGCTAATTAATGTTGTCATACACGACTCATAAGCTCCCGTGTTAACTTGTATGATCATACGATGATCATACATCAGTGCAGCGCAGCTTCATCCATCAAATTTTTGCATTTGGTGCATTTGAGAAAAACTCACCTCATAGCTCATAATAACTGTAGGATTTTATGTAACAGTTTTATTGGGCACTGTGTTATCAATGTTAGGTTTTGTAAACTCTTTTATTTAGGACGGCCTTACCGACAAATGTGCTATCTATGGCTGATTTTCTACATTTAATATATTCAAAATTTCAACAAAATACTAAGATTTACATGCAGAATGTAAACTGGACACACAAAAATACAAGAATTTCCTGATAAAACCATAAGAATTAAATGAAAATACTAACCGATTTTCTTTAAAAGAGGAAAAGATTAGTCGGTTTAACTAAAAAAAATATACTATCTTCTATTTAATAAATATCATTCTATTTAATAAATAAATTATTGAATTTTATGCACTAGAATTTAAAAAAGTGGTCATATTGAAAGTTACTTAGTTATGTTATTGAAATTAAAATTTTATTGTAATAGAGTAAGAAAATATTTTTATATAAAATATATAAACAGATCTTGTAGCGAACTTAAAAAACTGCTGGAAAAAAGGAAACGACATTTTATTAAAGTCTAAAAACAATCATAATAAAAATCATTATTTCAATAAAAACCTTTTATTTTGCTCAATTCTTCACTAGACAATACCACAGGTATAGAAGCAGTAATTTGTGCATTCGTTTTCAACATTAACGAATCCTTTAAATCCATATACTTGTCCCAAATATCTGTGGGTTCTGGTTTTTTCTCAGCAAAAGTCATATTAAGACTTGCACCATGGCTTACAAAGATCTGACGATTTAAATGTATATGTTTATTGGTAAACGTAAAATTATGTATCTTTTCTTCCATATTAGTTTGTGAGGTAGCAGGACCATTTCCTACCACTGTTTTTAGCTTAAAATTTATTTCTTGATTTTGTTTTTCCAGTTTCTTAATTTTCGACTTAAGATTTTCTTGTTGTTCTTGTAAATCGCTTATGGAATCCAAATCAGCTGACTCTGTTTCTTGAATTACGGGTATAAAGATTTTATTTCGTATACGTTTGGCCATATACATTTCTGCTATGTGAGTTACTTTGGCCAAGGCATAAATGCATACGAAAATGCCCAGGAAATTAACATACAAATCATAATTATCGTGATTTGAAGAAGGAGATTGAACAATGTGTTCAGGTTTTGTTTTTGGAGTCGTCATTAAAAGTTCATCTGAACGAAATATTTATTACAATAGTGATATGTTTGTTTTCTATTAAAATTACAAACCTTTAGGTGGTTCTTGTTTTATAGGGCCACTGAAATCTACAAATTGTTCGATTTGTTGAATGTAGCAGAGAATAGTCCACGAAACAAAGCCTAATGATAAAAGGAAAAGAAAATTTATGGAAGAAAGCATTTTAAAATTTTTTAAATATATGTTTATATGTTTTTATTGTAGAAAAATGAAAGAAATTAATTTCAAAATATCAAAGGTAAATGTGATTATAAATATTTTTTATTTATGTATATAAAGAAATAGTCTTGAAAATTAAATATAAGGAAGCGGATATAGATTTTAGATAGTCGGGGTTCACACACAGCAATTTTTCTTGTCGCAATTCTGACTTTGTAGACGAGACTCTCCTATAAACTCAGAATTGCGGCAAGAAAAATTGCTGTGTGTGAATCCGGGCATAGAGTGAACTTATAAATAAAATACCATCTTGTTTAACTAAATTTCATATATTTCATCCATACTAACTAGCTATTTGAAAGGAGTATTATTATTAGTCTAAATTTTATTATCTTCAAGATTTCCATCAAATATTTCAAATTCATAATATCCATCTTTCTCCAAAACTTCATCAACATCATCGAATTCTTCATCTTCTTCTTCCGGGCAAAATTTGCAGCGACTTTCATTAACCCCATAATTAAGACAAGTGGATCCAACGCATTCACAACAGCCATCATGAAACCATCTATAGCTGCTGGCACCAGTACTTCTGCAACTCTGGCGACATTTATTCCAGGAAACACAATGATCGAAATATACAACTGTACAATTTACTGTTGAGTTCTCATCAATCTTCTCGTTTTTGCCTTCACTAAAAATTTTATTGGTTTTCAAATTTGAACCAGACAAAACTGTTTCATAACTGACAGGAAATGTGAAAATATTCCAACTATATTCCAATTCTTCAGCTGGTGAAGACACTAAAACATCAAAAAGTTCTGGTACCCCTTCGAAATCTTCCACGTGTGATTTATGTGATAAGGACGTCTTGACTTCGCTGCTGGCCTTGGGACAAAGATCAACACAGCTGCAGCAATCTTCAAAATATTTTTTGCCCATGCAACGTACGCAGTCTTTGTAACAGGATGAATCCTTTTGTTCACACTTGCAACTTTGTGTTAAAATACACTTTGATACTATGGAACCACAAACATCTTCGTTACAAGATGTGGCCTTATTCTTGCAAATAAAATTTAGAATTAACAAGATATTTAGAACAGCAAAGAGGTTTAAAAACATATTGTGAATAATATGAATAGGGTGTTGATGTATGGAACGTTCAATGTATACTGTGGGGAAATTTTAAATTTTAAGGAATTTTATATGCAAAAATGTAACTGGTACCTGGTATAACTTACCATATGTGATTACCTGTGTTTTCACACATACATTTACCTGTGATTTGCTACCGTTAGAGAAGAAAATAGAAAACAAAATTATGATTTTTTTTATAGTTTAATATCTAAATACTTATTAACATTATATGTATACATTATATACAAGCAGCTATGCTGCCAAAAAAAATTATTTTCTATGAAAATGTTTCTTAACTTAATAAATATCAATAATTTTTCTTTAAAATGTCAAAGATTTTCTGGCTTTAAATGACGATTTAGTAGCATACGGCGTTATGCGAGCTTGCAGCTTACGTCTTTTCTTCAGTTCTGTAATATTCGAACCAACAGAACTTGGAGTAGATGGCACAAACTTTTTGGACTCGGCAGGAAATGTTCTATTAAGTTCATCCTTGGGGTGAGGACTGCTAAAATCGAACTCATTTAAATTGAGCGCTTTCAAATTGAAGATCAATTGTTGTGCTAAGATAGTGTGGTCCATTTTAAATGAATTTGTTTATAACGTTGACTGACTGCCTGTGAAAAAAGATGTTGCTCCTAAAATCGATGCAAATGTACTAATATTCTTATCTCTCCAAACAAGCCGTTTATATAGTCTAATTTTCTAAAGGATATTAGCGATATTTTGACAAGAGTCCTCATTAAGGGATTAAGCTAAGCTAAGAAATTTTAGGAAATATGTAATTTCACATTTTGAATTATTTTTACCTGTCTAGATTTGTAATTCTTATTTACCTGTTAAACTTATAGGAAATTTGCAACAAATTCTCACTAAAATAGAATTTTGAATATGAATAATTTGAATTAGTAGTTCCTAGAATTTTTATGCAAGTCATTAGTGGAACAGATGTTTTTAAAACATATCTCAATAATTGTACATTTAATGAATTTAAGACATTTACAATATTATTATAGAAATTTATTTAAATATTATA
This sequence comes from Phormia regina, assembly GCA_001735545.1. NCBI lineage: Eukaryota > Metazoa > Arthropoda > Insecta > Diptera > Calliphoridae > Phormia > Phormia regina. The sequence goes on from MINK01172077.1 coordinate 42,067, forward strand.
AAAATTTTAAAAACAAAGATAAATTCGAACATTTGAAATTATAAAGAAAATACATTAACTAAAAAAGTTATATTTCTGAAGACTATGCTTCTAACAAGAATCAAAAAATTTCCAAGTTATTCCTTTATTTCCTATAAATAAAATTTAACAAATAAAATTTTATTTTATAAGGGGATTAGCTATGGAAAAAGCATAAGAATAATGAAATTAACATATGATAACTTAAAAAATATAAATAATCAATTCACAGATAAATAAAATATATTAAACAGTTTCTTACTTAAAAAAAAAAAAAAAAATTAAAAATAAAATTAGGATAAATTTTATTGAAATTAATTTCAATGTCAATTTTGTTCCCAAGGAATTAATATGGTCGTATTATTTATCATTAAAATAGTATTTATAAGTGCTTTTACATGTTGTCAATATAATTGAGATCGGACAATTATTAATAAAGATATTCAGAGAAATATATTATTTTAAATAAGATTTATACTTATTTTTCATATAATTAAACTTAAAATCTCGAATATATGTACATACTTATATCTATGATGAAGGAAATTAAAATGTCTTAAAAATTCTAGTATTGCTTTTTATTGAAAATGAAAATTTTCTATTAATTAAAAAGCTCATATAATATTTCATACATCAAAACAACAGAATACTGGTTTGTTTAAAACCAAAAAGCGTTGGTTTTTTGATACTATACTGAAACGACTTTTATCAGGATTCTTCAGCTGGAACTAAATGAAGATAAGTCTCTCGATATTTTTCGAATCAAAAAATCGATTGAACGATTAATTGAAACTCGATTTAGAGAACTTTAGTTTTTATTGAGAAATGCAGTTTTGTTTTCCTGTAGTAAGGACAACAACTATTATAGAAAAATACAAGTAAAATCCAAAATACAGTCATATGAGGTAATACAGTTACAATTAGTACTGTTTCATATTTATGTTATCATTTCTACTTTACATTTATTGAAACAATATTGATAATGCAGTGTAATACTGCCATGAGGTATTTTTATATTAAAAACAAATTGCAATAAATCTTAGCTAAGGGCAAAGGATGGCTCAGCTAATAACCACAAACATATTTTTATTTGTAAATATTATATGAAAAACGCTAGATTTTACGGAAAAATCTCTGTATTGACAACAATGCATATAACAGCTGATTTACGAGTATTTTAATTGTTTTTGTTCTTTTGTATGAGACTTGATAAAAATACTCTTGAGTGTTTTTCCAACAGCTAGTAGAAGAAAGAACTACCAGTGATTGCACGTTATTTATTATAAATTACAAAGTCAAAGACGAAAGCAAGCAATAAAATATACAGTTAAATTGATTTTTTTAATATATAAAAATATAAAAAATATTCCAATTAATAGAGTTAACAAATTATATATTGGTGATACATAATATTAATAACGAAAAAAGAAAAGTAATAAAATTATTTAACAACAAATACTTTTATAAATAAGGAAAATTAAAGTGTTTTTTAATAACAATCAAGAAAGTTCCTAATAGAAAATCGCAGCAAAGAAAAACAACTTTATAACAAAACAGGCATAATAAGAAAATGTATACTGTTTCCAAAGGTCCCAGCAAAATTGTGGCCAAAACACGTAGAGGTAAGTAAAAAAATAATAATATAAAAAAATGAATAATATTATTAAAATATTAATAAAAAGGACACAATGTTATTAGTGAAAATAAATGTTATTAAAAATTGTTATGTCACAAGCAAAGTAAAGCAGGCACAATGAAAAATACAAATTTAAAGAGTAAAAGAAAAATGTGATTAGTAAAGCTCAAAGAGTTTTAATATATTTAAGAGCATGTTAGAATTGAGTGTATTTATTAAACTTTTTTATTGTTGTTGTGCCGGTTTGTTTATTTTATTAATTTATATGCACTATAAAGGCGCTAAAAAATACAAAATTAAATTTAAATACAAAATTAAATTAACATTATTTGTATTGTTTGTGTGTTTTCCTTTTTTATTTTATTTCGAAGGTTTATCACAAAACTTTGAAACATTTGAAACTATTAAAGAGAGCAGTAAACGTAACAACGATGCAAATAGTCCGGAGAAATTAAGGTAAGTTGAATAAACTTTGCTTTTAAATTTTCAAATGCACTAAAATTTTCAAATAGACCAAGTTGAACTGCATCTATAATGCATCCGCTTTAATGCAAACCACCCCACACCTTTTTTATGTCACTCTCCTTTCCTTCTTACCATGTTTTACTAGTTTTTGAACATTAAAAATTTATTAATTTTTGCTAATTACTTAACATTCAAAATAAAGCACATGCTTTTGATTTGATATTTTTTTTTTTATTTTTACATGATGAAAATAAATCAAATGATTAAAAACCATGTGTTTTGTCTTTTTTTTTAACACATATAGATTTTCTTTTCTTATGTTTGTATAGATTGTGTTCATTTGAATATGTAAAATGGTCCCCACTCTTTATTTCTATTTGTACGTCATAGTTAAACACTAAATACAAAAACAACACATCTTTTTATCTGTACACAAGACACTTAAACTAACAGTGCATAATAAACATGTTCATCCAGTTTTAAAGCAGTCACAGTGGGGTCGTTAACTACTAAATATATATATTGATCATTTGTATGCATTCTTTGGACAAATTCCTAATTTGTATTAAAACTTGATATAATTATAATATTGAAAATATTACAACTTTAGCTCATTGTAGCATTTACTATATACTAAAAATTTATTAAAATTAATTAAATTTAACAATTTATATAAATCTCTAAAGATTAACATTCGAACTCTTTTGGAATTACAGTTGTAAGGAAACTAATTTAATATTTTATGATCTTTATTTTACTTAGCTAATTTTTTGAAAATATATACGACATAACTTGGAAACTTAATATTTCAAAGTTCTGTTAGCTTTGGAATTCGCAAAATCAAAAAAGTTACAGGATAATAATAATTCAATTTTCAAAATTTATAAATTTGTAAAAATCGAATATAATATATTTAGTTATTATGTTAATAAGTCGATGTTCACAAAGGTAATTTTTCTTGCAGCTATGCTTATTTGTATGAGAAAGAACGAGAGGAAGTATGAAAGAGCACAAAATTGCCCCATGGAAATATTTGAATTATCGAAAAACTAAGATGTGTCATGTTTTTAACCGTTTGAAGAATATTTTGAAAATGATTACTTTTTAAAAATTACTTCCTTCCATACATGGGAGTAATTCATTAAATCGACTAATGATCTGTCAATTTCATTACCATTAAATTGAACAATGGTACTTATAATTCTTTTCAATGATATCATTTCATTAATAATTATTAAAAATAATAATAAATTCATTATCATTAAGTAATGATTTAATTTTATAAATTATTTAGCAGAATATTTCAAACAATTCCAATTACATTTTTAATTACATGTAATTTGTTTTCGTTTACTCTTCTACATATATTTGCTTAATTTTTATAAATACATACAACATATTATATTCTCTAACGGGGCTATTCTCGATTGAGTGACAAACGAATTTATTGTGATAGTTAAAAAATTGTGACAAAAAGGAAAATTATTCTATTCTGAATTTCAAAAAAATAAATTCTCTATAAATTTGTAGTGATAGTTGTCATATTCATAAAAGTATGTGATAATAACTAATGAGTGACAATTGTAATGAATTCGAGAATAGCACTGTAAATCTTATATATTAAAATGGTCTAAATTCTTTATTAAAACAATATTAAACTACTCCACAAATATAAGAAACGCATTTAAAAAATAATTTTTTTATACAAACTGTGCTTTTTTCAGTAATTATAATTAATATTTAAAAAATCGGTATCATTAATAATATAATAAATTATTAATTTTTAATGCACTTTTTTGGGTTTTATTAATTATTGTTGAAATCAACATATTGAGCTTTCTGAAATGCCCAAAATCACTAAGATTTTATAGCTAATACCACAATAGTTACCAAAATAAAATTAGCATAAAACACGTAATGTTCCGGTAAATATATCACCGAAAAAAAAATAGATTAAATAAAAAAATAAATTTTCTAAGATTAATATCAATTTTATGTTTCTCCTTATTTGTTATTTTTAAATTGCATCATAAATTTTCCCTTTCACTGTACACTCAGTATTTTATATGTATTGATATGTTGTTGATCTTCTCATATGTAGATCATTTAGCTTGTTTGACCGTCTATCGATCCATACGTCCCTCTATCTGTCCTTTTGTCGTTCTTACAATACATGTTTGTATAATTTATTTTCATCAACAGATAAGAATTTATTGTCGTAGAATGTATGTTTTGTTGTTATTATTGTTAAGGTTAACTTGGAAACTACCTAACGTTCGAGTATTTTTTTATTATTATGTGTATTTGGAAGCTAAAATTATTTTGTATTTAGATTTCATATTGTCAATCATCCATCATTTATTATTCAAACAAAATTCTAAAGTCTTTTTAATATTAAGAATATATTATCAAAATTCAGAAAAACACAAGCAATAGAAGTAAATAGCAAATAACATTTGTTTCCAATCTTTTACATATAATCAATTTTTATTAATATAGAGGCTAGAGTCTAATAGACAAGAAAATGTTAAGTCATTATAACTTTTAAAGTACGTTTAAATTAAAGATAAGAGAGACAGGCCTTTTTTTACAGGAATGTCTTTAATTAGAGTTTAATTTTGTTTTCTAAAAATCATTTTTTGCTAAATTTTTTTTTCATTTTAATAATTAAAAAAAAAAACAATTATAATAGATTAAGAATGATATTAAAAATAATCCAAAACTATATCCATGCAAAATAATTTGTATGCTAAGTTCGTACCTTCGAAAACAAATCACAAATCTAGTTATAATTAAATTGTTATTCTATTCAAAACAAGTCTGTTACTTGACAACCAATAAAAAACATTTTAAATTCTTTTATATATAATCAAGTCTCCCACAAGATTACACAAAAAATCTATAATTCTTTACAAGTGCTTGTTGAATAGTTTAACATTTTTATATTATAAACTATTACAAATTGCAACATTTGAGCTGTATATGTTATCTGCTTTCACAACTACAAAATTAACATTTTATCTAACTTGTTCATTAACATTATCTACAGCATTTCTAATAACCGTATCAATTAAGATAAAAATATTTATAATTTCTTAAAAGCAAAACATTTCCATAATTTTGTAGATATTTAAAAAAATAAAACACTAAATACTTTTTTATATACAAAATAAACAACAGAAGACTCATGCCAAAATTTGCAAAAATTCTAAATCATCTCTTTCATTTCATAGCACCATCCATATTTCCATATACATATGTATTGCACTCATAAATTGTTTTGTTTTGTTTTGTTTTTTGTTTGTTTTAAAAATATTAACAAAATTTTGGCTCTAAAAAAGTAGCATGAAAAGCACATTAATAAATATTATATATAAAAACTTTTATTTTTTATTATTAAAAATAAATTTGTTTATCAGTGTACCACGTCCAGTTTTTCAAACAAAGAAAATTTATACGCATCCAAAGATTGTTGAAGAGGAAGTGTTGACACCACAGCACGAGGAAATTATAAAATATATAAATGATTGTAAGTGTTTTTTTAATATTAAACTAGTTACGTAGTTTAAATGTCTAATCTTTTATCTATTTTCTTATATATAGCGTGGAATATAATAGTGGCTCATAATCCATATGATCGAGCGCCCACGAAATCATCTGTGGCTGATGCTAATAATAATACCGGTAAGTATAAATTTAAATTATACAAAATATGGAAGATTTAATTAAGGTTTTTAATTAAATGTTTGAATATTAATGTTTTATTGGACAAAATTGATCGATTATTAGAATTTTATTAAAAAGTTGTTCGGTTATTACAATGGAAAGACAATTTATGTTCGCATAATGGAAGTTCATTTCTATGTTTATAAAAAATCGATTAGTCTATTAATTTAATATTGAATTAAAACTTAATGCTGGTCCTATTTATTGTAATTCAATGAAAATATAAACATTTCTTTATTCAATTCTTATTTTAGCTACCTCCCTTGTTATTAAATCAGCCACTAATGGTACTAACGGCCAAATAGCATCATCTTCCATTTATTGTGTTGAACCTCCAAGTCCTGTTTTAAGTGACTTTAAACCCTTCGATCTGGAATCATGGTGGGGTCGTCGTCTATTTAACAACATCACTAAAAGTCTTTGAATCATCAGCCAGTAACAACAGTAAGCAGCCTTAACAGGAGTCACAATAAAAAAGAAACTAATTTGTTTCCTTTTATTTATGGCCATTGTTTAATTTAATTGTAATTTGTTTAGTTTTTGTTTTTCTTTATTGTAATTTTAAGTTCTAAATTTAATTTTAACGCTCTATTAATTAGTTATAATTTAAGCTTTATGCCTCAAAATCACAAATAAGAAACTGTGTATAGAACAAACAAATATCATTGTAAAAAATTTCGCCCGTCATTGTTATTAAAAATAATGTCTTCCTTTATTCATAAAAAAAAAACAAAATTGGTTTTTAATATATTGCTTTTGTTTGTAAATCATTTTAGTTTAGTTTTCTTTTTGTAATAAGTTTGTAATTATTATTTTTTTCTATTAAATATTCTTCTCATCAACATAATTGTTTGGAATTGAAAGAAAACGTAAAAGAAATTGAAAATAATTCAAAAACAAAAAACTTAAAAAATATGAGTTTTATTTAAATATCATTTAATATTAGTTATCTTATAGCAACTACAATATTTCCCCTCATTTAGTAAAAGTTTATTTAAAAATAATTGTAAATTTTGTTGAAATTCATGTTTAAAAGGATATAATTTCTTATTTTCTAAGGCAAGGGTGTCTATAATATATTGAGCTGTTAACAAACAATTAGTAGCATAGTTTAAAGCATCCTTCAGATAATGTATCTAAACATTTTTGATTAGATATATGAATTATCTACTATGTATATTAATGTATAACTTACCTTGAAATTTTTAACTTGCTTTAAGCACAAGCCTTTTTCACAAGCTCTTTCCAAACGTTTTTGATTTTGTTTAAATTCATCTAATAGATTATCAAATTTGGATTCCAATAATTCTTTCTCACATCTAATGATTTTTAATTCTTGATCACGTTTTAATAACTGTTTGCGGCATATGTTATAAGAGCAGCTAAGATCTTCATATCTTAGTGAATTATTAGAAAAATTTGACTTTTAATTATGAAAATTTTCATATTCTTACCTTTGTTGCATTAATAAAGGACTTATAAACTCAAAAGGTTCTTTTAGATGTCTATTTGTTACTTTGTAAACTTCCTCCTCCATTTCCACTTCTGGGGATTCAGAATCTATGGATAATATTAAATCTAACAAGCGTTTATTTCTTTGTTTTTCATTTCTTAAACAGGCTTTTAAATCTAAAACTCTTTCGTTTTGTTTATCCAATGCCATGCGTAATTTATAGTACTGTCTATGATCTTCTATTAAAAACTGTTCCAGTTGTGAAATTGTGTGTAAAATTGGCTCGAAATCGAGTACATTGGCAGAACTCCTAGTACTATAAAGTTCTCTATTTAGATGAAATATTTTGCTTTGTGTATTCTTGTGGGACATTCTAACTTAAACCGAATATTATTTGAATAAATCCTTTTTCTAAATTGGTGAACAGCTGCTTAAAAACTGATATTAAAAAAAATATAAGAAAATTATAAATAATTTTTAAATTCTGTTGTGGTTTGTATTCGATAATTTTTGTCAATTTTGTTTGGAAATTTTCTATAAATTGTAAAAATTTGGAAAATCGATAAAATTAATTTTTATATGAGATAAAATACTCTTTTCTTAAAAAATCCATAAATTTGCTTTTATAGAAACTCTGATAAATAGAGAATTTTCGATAAACTCTAGTTTTATAGAGAATTTTCTAGAAATTCTTTTTTAATGGAGACATAATTTTGTTTATAGAGAATGAACTTACGATAAATTCTCTTTTAGTAGAGACAAAATTTTATATAAATTACCGTTTTTCAAAACAAATTTTTAGATGAATTCACTTTTTATATCTCTTTATTGTAACTTCCCTTTAGAAAAATTTTCGATAAATTTTCTTTAACAGATAATTTTAGATAAATCGTCTTTTTATATAAAATTTATCAGTAATTCTTTATAAAAATGTTCGATAATTGTTTATAGAAGAATTTAAATATATTTAATAGTACATATAATTTTGTTATAGTTTTTATAAAATTTTTGATATTACTTGAAAATTTTGATTCTTTTGTGAATTTTTATTATTAAGAATTTGATAATTGAAATTAACGGATTTGAAATTACATGTTACATATGATGCTGCCAAGTTTTTTTTTTTNNTTTTTTTTTTTAAGTAAAGGAAAATGTGGTGCTTATAATTCATATGAAAAAGTTTTAAAGCCAGATAACATTTAACAAACATTAATAATAATAACTTTTCTAGTTTTTTATAACAAAAAAAAAAAAAATAAATAAATAAATAAATAAAAATAATAATAATAATAAAATTAAAAATAAAATTTAAAACTAACGATGGCATTTTATAGCTTTTATATTTTATTCGTAAAAGTTATGCCAAGTTTTTGAAACATAAAAATAACGGCAATAAAATTTTTTTAACTGATAAGAAATTGTTTATATAACGACTTTTTCTCTCTCTCTCTCTTAACTATACCCTTTATCATTTTTCGTTTAACTACATGCTGGATGGTGGCTACCCATCGTACGAGTAAATAATAATAATAAAACTATAAATTGCTTTTTATTTTTCAATGTTTGTTTATTTTTATTCTTACTATTGTTGTTATTTTTTCTTGTTTTGTTAATATATATTTTGTTGTTGTCGCTCTTGTCACTCGTTTAGTCAGTTAGACACATACTGATACTCATATCGCGACATTACTAAATTAACATCCAACCAACTCAATTGAAGACATGTTCTGTGCCCAAATTAAAAAAATAAAACCTAAACCAGAAATAAAATCAGAATAAAATTAATTGAGTGTCAAGCAACAGTGGAGAACACACATGTGTATCAAAATTCATTTACCTAATCTAATTTGTTGATAAGTTTTTTTTTTATTTTTAATTTTTCCGTTGAAGTTTTTATAAGCAAAAGTTGTAAAAGATACTTAAAATTTTAAAGTGTTAAATATAAAATTATAAACAAAAATAATATAAACAACTAATAAAATAAAACAAAAAAACTTTCCATTATGGCAAAAATATTTAATGTTGTGGGTAATCTTTTCAAGAAACACCCCTTCCTAACAAACAGTGCAGTGTATGGTAGTCTTTATGTGGGAGCAGAATTTTCTCAACAATATTTAACCAAAAGAGTGCTGGTAAGTAAAAAAAATTAAAAACATTAAAACATCTAATAATAAGAAAAGATTTAAACACTTTTTACACAAAAAAAAAGAAAAACACATTTACTGTTTACACTTTTATTATTGGAAAAAATTCTTAGGTGGAAAATGATTCCTTAAAACAGGATATTGATTATGCCACAGTGGGTCGTTATGCGGTTATGGGAACTGTGGTTTATGCACCTACTTTATACATATGGTTTGTTTCTTTTTAATTTCGTTCTTTATTCTTTCATTTTCAATATTTTATTTACTAAATTAAGTAAGTAATTTTACAAGTCATTGCCTATATATTGTCACCATTTTTTCTCTTTTATATCATTTCTTCTTTCTTTTATATATGCAAATGAAAAAAAAATCACAATTTCGTTTTGTTTTAATAATGATTTAAGTACGAAATTAAAATGAATGTTTTTATTGAAAGAAAGCACTGCGGCAAGCACAACAACAATATACTTAGTTTATATAGAAAAATAAAAATAAAAAATATATATATATGAGCACTAGTTAAATCTGCCCAGGGGAGGTATGTTTATGTCATGTCATTCACTCACCAAGTTTACTTTACTCATATGTATCATACTATAAACGTACACTCTCACTCTCTCATTTAAAACATTTGCTATTGAGCTTTTGTTAAAGCTATAAATATTTACACTAAGATTGTTATTGTTTAGTAGACAATAACAATAGCAGTAACACGTGCCACTTAAGCTTTAAATATTAAGTTAAGCAGTGACGTCATTAGAAATGAGTTAAAGCTTTCTTTACTACACATACAAAACAAAACTCATACAATTTAACTACTTTTTATAATTTGGCTTTAAGAAACAGTCACGTTTTAAATTATAATAGATACACTCACCATTATTATATTAAATGCACTACTATATAATACATCAGGCGTATGAGGCATGTCATTTACACACTATTACAATAATTATATTTATATATATATTTTTTTTTTAACAATTCTTTTTCTATACCAAAGGTATAAATGGTTGGATCGTACTTTTCCGGGTACTGCGAAGAAAATTATTGTGAAAAAATTGTTCATTGATCAATTTGTATTGACTCCCTATTTATTGACACTGTTTTACACAGGTAATTGATTTTTAATTAATTATAAAGTAATTTGTTTTGGATAAAGTATATAAGAAATATTTTTATTTTAGGCATGTCTTGGATGGAGGGTCGTGAAGATTTAACTCTGGAATTAAGAGAAAAATTCTTACCTACATTCGAAAAATCCTGCATGTTTTGGCTGCCTGCACAAGTTTTTAATTTTGTTTTAATACCACCAAAATTCCGTGTAATTTATATGGGGGTTTGTGGTTTCATGTGGGTGAATATTTTATGTTGGATTAAAAGACAACAAATCAATACTGAAGAACAACCAGCCTTAACAGCAAATTAAGAATCCAAATGTCACATATGCAACTAATAACCGGCTGTAGTTATAAACAACGAATTGATATTAAATGCATTCCAAATATTATTGAATTTAGCCAGTAATTTAAAGTTTTAGTTTATACGAAAAAGCTTTTACAGAAGAGCTTAATGGTTATGTTTTCCAGGGAAGGGAAATTAAATAAAGCATTTTTTCTAAGAAAAATATTTAAAAAGTAATGTGAATTTAATTGGAAATGAAATAGAATATTCAAAACATTTTCTACGTACATAAATAATGGTAGTACGTGCATATATTTAATTTTAATTGTGCTGAAAGCACATCTGCTCTACATTCACTATTTCTATGATAATGTAAATTTGTGTCACATCAAGATATTTTGCTACCTCTTTGAAAATTGTTCTGTATCTACGGCCTAAATATATAGCGTATACGCTATAAATTGAACCAAATTGGAGAGTAAAAGCAAAATGCAAAAATTCCGGAAAAAATAATTCAACTTTTTGCATATTGCAGTGATTATTTTTATGAGTGGTACCTAATAAAAATAATCTTTGCAATGTGCACAATGTTGAATTATTTATTGGCATTGCTCCATTGGATTGTTCTTAAACATTTCTGCGATAACCATTAGGTGACACCAAGTGTAAGTCGTAATTTTCGTTAATAGACATACACATTCGGAAAGAACTTGCACAGACTCTCTGGATATTATTCTGGTATATACGAAAGTCTTTCCTGACATTCCTCCGGGTAAGCTCTGTGTGATATTAAAGTTTGGATTCGAAGGGAAGATGTCGAAAATGCTATGAAACTTTTAGGCTTTTCGGTTGGTTTCGAATCAGAATTTGGATTCCAGCGGACACTTTGTCCAAGTTCAATTTCGTTTAGGTGGTAAAGAGTGAACTTTGCCAAACTTCAAACTAACGTTATGTCATTCGCAAAAGATATCACGTCAAAGTCTAGTGAAGACGCAGGGAGATTCAATAGTTAGAAGGACTCTGCTCTGAGAGGCTTCTTGTTTCAATTTACGGGGTTTTGTACATTTGTCTTGAAACTCTAAGAAAATGTGAAGACCACTCATGTAATTTTCGAATGATCTCTTCAGGATATTTGGCTTTGTTTGAAAGGTTTAGCAGCTCAAGCATTTTCTATTCACCTACCTTTCGTTGCTTTCAATTGGTGATTGAGTGGCTATGACATACTGCTGATAGGTGACATATTAACTGGGGGAGGAATATGTCCATGAGGTCTTCTGCAACAGGTAATAAAAAAGATATCGCCCTCTAAAATAATCTATTTGGATATCAGCCGACTTTAGTATTAATTTATTGTATATTGTAGCTTAGATAACCATTTACTAAACTGTATACATCATCAATGTTTAAACACATTTTAAAGAACATTATTTGCCCCAAAATTATATAATTTATTACTCTTTTATTTACTTCCACTTCTAAACAATTTCCCTTTATAAAAACAACAGGAACCAACCTTGACATTTCATTCAGTAACTTAAATTACTCAAAAAATCTTAATAAGATTTTATTGTTGTTATTGTTGTTTGGCTGGTAGTAGTTGCATAATTTATTTCATTTCTGGTGATTTACATTATAACCATCATACTTCCTGTGTGTTTAAAAAGGACCAATTCAAAAAAAAAAAAAAAAAAAAAAAAAAAAAAAAACAAGCATGAGTAAGAGAACAAGAGCACAAAAACAAACTAAAATATTAATGATTTATAGCAGTTCTTAATTTGTAAGTGACCATAAACATTGAAGTTCAAATTTCTAATGGTATGTTTAATTATGTTTTTGGTTTGTACATGTATGTGTTAGAATGTGTTATTTAAATTTTATATGACCCTGAATATTCATATACAAACTAAAAAAAAAAAAAACAATTTTTATCAACACACACATACTTATGTATAAATGTACTCAATCATTTAATGTTTAACAATATTCCATTAGTGGTCACCATCATTTGGGAATTCTCATTTATTTATGCATGTTTTGTGTGTTTGTATTTTATACTTCATATGGTTGGAAAAACTGTGGTTTGTTTTTAAATATCTATCTATCTATGTATGTGTGTGTATTTGTTTATTAAATTTCATTTTATTTGGAAATAGAAAGTTTAAGCTTACAAAAACCTAAATACACACAATAAAGTTTATTTTACAAGATTCTTATAATATTTTATACTAGACCAACAAACCATTGTCTATCTCCCTGCTCCTTCTTATAGTCCATTCTAGTAACAGAAATTTGTTTTGCCATGTGAATTTTTTCTAGATTTTTTCTGTTTTTAGAAGTTGGTCTTCTTATTTACTTCCGCTTGTTTGTTCAAAGCGGAAAATTAATTCCATCTTGGCTTGTTTCCGTTTATCTTGTAAAACACATTTTTTTCTTGCTTCATCTTATGTATTTTTCTTTTCTTTGCTCCTACAACTTGACTTACCCAGGCCAGTAGACAAACTGGCTGACTGACTGACTGACTAGTAAGCAGTTGTTTTTGTTTATTTTTATTCTATACTATATTTCATTTTTTTATTTGTTTTTTATTTTATTTTACAACTAAAGTGTAAATAGAAGTAGATGTACAACAGCATCTCGTTGGTTGGAGTATTTAGTCAAAGTCTTTGTTAGTTGTAATACTGCTGCTGGTTGTTGGTGGAGGCAAATGAAAGTACGAGTGGAGTTTATTATTTTTTTTTAGTTCTCATTTTCTTTATTTTTTCTTATATTTATTTGTATTTATATATGTATGTATGTATGTATGTATGTATGTATGTATGTATGTATGTATGTGTTTGTACGTCAGTATTGTGTACTTGTTTTGTATATTTTTTCTTTTATATTATTTTCATATGTATGTGTTTAGATATATGTATTCGATTTTCCTTTTGTGAAGGAGTTTTAGGTGGGGTGGTTGGTCAGGGAATATTTTTTTTTTTGCTTTAAAGGCTGGAGGTCATTCTAAATGAAAAAAGAATTAGGTAAAAGTGTTCCATTTAAACGAATTTAAAATGCAGTACAGAAAATAAATGAGAATGTATAAGATTTCAAACTCTTACTCCAGATAACCGATAAAAATACTAAGCACATTTGTATAAAAAGTGACACCATTTAATGAATAATAAAATAAATAAAACTTGTTCTCTTTGACTTTTCTAAGGCACTAGTTATAGTTGATTAAAATTCGTCTTAAGCCATTTAAATAAATACTTTTTTATCTAAATTGTTGGATAATTTTCCAAATATGTTCTCATAGATGTTGTTTGCCTTCTATATTTATACAAGGAAAACAAAAACATAAAACCGAAAAAAAGTCCTAGGAAGGAAGTGTCCAAGAGTTTTACACAGTTAGTATTAATAAATTATATTATTTTGCTTTGACTCCACTCACTGTTGCTAAATATATTCATATGTATGCAAGCAAACTTGAGAAGTCCAGCGCAGTAGAAATATTAACATTAAACCTAAATTAAATGAAATAAAAAAAGTTCTACCCTAGACCTCTACTTCTTACAAACAAAAAAAAAAAAAAGGAAAATTACTTTAAAAAAAAAAAAAAAAAAAAAAAAGGAAAATTACTTAAGCTAAAAACTTGAAAATATTAATTTAAAAAATTAATTTTCGTGTTGCTTGTTTGTTGTTCTATAAACACTTTGGAAAGTGGAAAAAGAGGCGAGAAAGAAAAAGAAAGTCAGACAGAATAAAATTAAAATGAAAAGAAAAAAAAAAAATAAAAAACTGTTTTGTATTTTAATTATTTTGTTGTTCCGTTATTCATTTAAATTAAACAGTTGCCACTCTTCAAAGACGTTTGCAAGTACGTACACAGTTTTTTTATGTTGTCTCGGCAGTTGTAGCTGTTATGCTGCTACTGCTGTCTGTTTAATGCCATTTAATTGCTGTAAATTTTCTACTAAAGCTACTTGTAAAATCTTGGCACATAATCTGGAAACCAACAAACATTGAATTTAAACCAAAACGTCACCCCCTCAGCCCCAAACTTAATAAGCCCTTATACAACCAACTTAATGATAAAAAAAAGGAAAAAGAAAAACAAAATCTCCCATTCTATTCACCTATGTATTTATGTGTGTATGTGTTTGTTTAATACTCTCACCCAGTTTACAAACAAGTTAGTAATTTGTAATTACCGCTAAAACAAATACGTAATAAGACTAAAACGAGATATTAATAACAAGAAAAGTAGCATCAGCAGCAGTAGTAGTAACATTAAATTCTAAACCAATACAAATAAACGAAATACAATCACATCCATAATAATACTTATACATACATACATACATACATTTGCACGCTGAAGAGTAAAATAACGCTACAAGATCATATGTTGGATAAACATACCACTAACTTAACGGTAAATGTATGAATGTAAGTATGTGTGTTACTGTATGTAAGTGTACAAATACATTTATTCATGTACTTTTTATTTATCTTATACTCAAACACACGTATTTTGTTTCTTTGCTTTAGAGAAGTTATCAAGAAAAAAAAAAAAAAAACGAAAATAGCTTTTAAGATATTTCACGTTTTGTTGTTTTAGTTACTGTTGTTGTTTTTATTCTTCTTGTTGGTTTTTTTGTTATTATCTTGTGAGAATTCTCGTATGTTTCTGTGATATTTACTCATGTTCTCGTAATGAAAACGACAACGAAGTTGAAAACGAATTAGAAATCAATTTAACAGTTGTATTTGTATTTATATTTGTATTACGTTTCGTTCATTTGTTCTCTGCCAAGTTAAACAAGTATACAAAGTTGTAAAAATACGAGATGTTACTTAAAAGATCATTTGAAATATACAGAATAAAAATGTATTTTATTTACTCAGGGTCTCAGCTAAGGTTACCAGTGTTCGAATGGATTGTTCAGTGTCCAGTCAAAATGCAATTTGTCCAGCTAAATAAAATAAGAGTTTTAATCTCGAATACTTGATTTTAAACTTTAATAATAA
>MINK01172078.1:0-32573 GCA_001735545.1 Phormia regina
AATTGATATAATCATTTTGGTGAGAGGTGCAAATTTGAATAAGTTTTTAATTAAATGAATTATTTTCATATATATTTGTTAATTGGTGACTTTTTTCCTGTGCAGTTATTTATATATTTAATTATTTATATTTGCTTACTTATGTTTTTTATTTATTTATTTATTTATTTATTTATTTATTTATTTATTTGTTGTATATTATTACTCAAGATCATTCCAATATTAATACAATGTATAGCCATAAACAATTAACTAAAATCAACACAATTATCAAGGAAGCAAATCATTAATAAATTTCAAAATGCAAAACGTGATATAAATTTCTAAACAGGACACAGACATTGAGTCATCACACTAACAAACAGGTAATATTTATGCAACCAATGGATCAGTCAAGTACTCAGCAGACCAGCCAACAATTATTGTGGCACTTAAATTGTATAAATTACACTAATTTAATTGCGTGCAATGAAACGCATTATTTCATTTATCAATCCCTTGACTCAATAATAAATGAATGGAAAAAACTATAATAAATATAAACAGGGACAGACAATTTTGAAGAAAAGGGAACTTAATTATAAACAGAACACGTCATAGGATCACAATGCGGTTGGCCTTAACAGACAAATCACTTAAAATTATTTAAGGTTTATTTTTTATTCTATACTTTTGTTGGTTTTGTTGGAAATTTAATAATAATCGTATACGAAGCGTAGTTAATTTTATTTTATATTTGATTTTACCTTTACAAGTGCCCTTTACGAGGACATTAAGAAATATAAAATAGGAAGTCAACCTGTTGCTTACTAATGAAACAAGATTTCTTTTCATAAACATATGTATGAGATATTTGTAGAGAATATTTTTAAGAAACAGTGATTTGAAGGGTATAAAAATTTAAATAAAATATTTTGGTGAGAAGAAGAGAAAATTTCTATAAAGATGTAAAGGTTGAGAGAACAAAAGATCATTTATTACGATCACTTAAAAACTTACTTAATTCTAAAAGAGAATTCTCTCTTTTGGTTTTTATATAGTGATCTATGTAAAGATCATAGAGCTGCATAAATTTGTTGGAGTAAAATCTTACATGATCGTTTTGTTTGTCTTATTAACATAGACCACTGTGCACCAGAAAATATACGTTATCGATATGACAAACCTCAAAACGATGACTCACAAACAAAGCATTGAAACGTCAAAACGACAACTTGAATATTTCTTTAAAAAACATGCAAGAAAACTACATTTTATTCCCATAAAACAGTGATTGAAAAAAAAAGAAATTGAAAGAGGAAAAAAACGACAGAATGAAAGAATTAAAAAAAAAACAAAAAACAAGAAATGCAGGTGTCAACTAACAAAAGAATCTGTATAAATGTTTTCGTTATTGAAAAGAACAACAACAACAACGATCATAAAATCAGGGCTTATAACAAAAACTTGCAGCACCCATCAATAATTGATGCTGTAATGATGAACCTTTTGTATTTGAACAATTTTTTTAGGTTTTTTTTTTTTTTTTGGAGGAAGATCAAAAAAACCCAGAAAGAATTTAAACAATTCACACCCAGAAAAATAAATAATGCCACGATCATTATCATCATTATAATTTAAGCCAAAGTTTTTAAGGCAACAATATAATGATTATTTGCTTAAGTAATTTTTTCTTCTTTAAATTTTTATATGAAATGCATATAAAACAAAAGATGAAATTTGAAAAGAGTTTTATTATTATTCATTTCTCAGGTTTGGAACAAATTAATCAATAATATTTTATGAAAAAATTTATGGAAGACTTTTTTTTAAATATTTACTTTATAATAACACAGAAAAATAATCGTGATATATGGGTTTGAGTCATCAAGGTTTTAAAATAAGATAAATGATTTTAAATGATGAAGAAAGAAATTTTGAAAGAAGAATTTGTTGAAAAATATTAAAATTTTTAAACACTTTTTTACTTATTTTAACTCTTATTTTTTCTATATATAATAAATTGGAAAATTTGTAAAATTTAAGCTTAAATTCTCTGCTCAAAATGACCTGAAAATCATTTAAATGCACACTGGGGCTTAATTTAATGAAGGTTTTGGAATAAATCTATAACTTTGAATTCACTGATTAGATTTTCATGAAATTTCTCAAATGTATAGCAGAAGTGTGTATAATTTTATATGGGAAAGGTAGTCCCCACATATGCTTCAAGAGCGGATTTATTAGGGGTCCAATTAGTATGCCTCTGCCAAAGCCTATTTGTTTTCACTTGCCAAATTGTTGTTTCTTATGCGATTTGAAATTTTTAAAAATTCATAACATTTTAAAGTTATTGATAAGATCTATGAAAATCATGCACAAAAGTAATATTTATCTCTTTTAGTTTTGAAGTTATTTGCAATTGAAATTTCAACTTTTTCAATTTTGTCAAATCTTGGTACAGTTTGATTAAAATATATTACAATATTTTTATCAGATTTTCTTAAATTTTTATATAGATAAGTAAAGAACAAAATTATCTATCGAATATAAAAAACCAAAAGTCAAAATCTCCTTTGAGTCCAAAGATAAACAGCTTTGAGTTTAAAAATTGCCACTATTTTGATTTTTGTGTTCTTTTGGCCGAAAAATTGTCTTCGTAAATCTTTATTAAAAAAAATATATTAAGATTATATACAAAATTTTATACTTTTCTGAAAGCCATCTATACGGAGAAGTTAAAAAAAATTAAAAACAGACTAAAAAGCCCAACAAAACTAAATACAGTCTATACCAAATTCGAGGTATTTTAAAACCAAATTTTGATTTTAACTTATATGTACTTAAATCCCCAAGTCTAGTTCTCGAAACCGAATGTGGTTTCGAATTCTTTAATTAGTTCTAAAAAAATTCACAATTGTTTTTTTTTCCAAAACTGCAACAAAAGTGGACTTTAAAAGCAAAATTCCAAAAAAAAAAAAAAAAATTAAAAAAAAAAAACATTTATCTTTTCAAAGGTCTTAAAGGGAAGGTTTTATTTGATAAAGAAAATAAATACGAATCAGAGCCAAAACTAACTATAAAAGGTCTGGTAATTAAAACATGAATTTGATCATAATTTTACTTTAAAATTCCATATAAATGAAACTCAACTTAGTCCAAGTAAAGACATAAATTTAAAACTTATTAATAAATTAAAATGAATTTTAATACAGAAAAAAATGGTTTTAAGTTTAAATTGATTACAGAAAATGTTGTGACTTGAATACCCAACCCAAAACTGAAAAAAAAACTAACGTTTTCATTGGAAGTTTTGGTTTAGTGAAAGCTGATTAACGCCCATGTTCATATAAATTTTGAAATTTACTGCGATTCAATTTGAAATTGATGTTGTAATATGATTTTAAAGGGACTAATGATTAAATTTTATATCTGACTTAATAATGATCTATAAATGGGCTTGTACTTAGAAAACCCTACGAATCTGGTTCTTAATTGACTTTGATAAATTTTTTTCATGAATATATTCTTAACATAACACATTACAGGGGTCGACAAAAAAAACTTCAGGCAAAAAAAAAAAAATATTTTTCTTTATTTTTTCTTGAAACAAAATTAGTTGGAGAAATTAATAAGAATCTACTCTCATTTTTTTTCTATCACTAATTAATTTTTTATGGGCATGACTAATATCATCACCTTATTCCGTGGTCACACTATAAAATTCGAAAATGGTATGTCAAATTTAGGTTATCAAATATATTTTGCCAGATTTATATTTATGAGACCGATATTTACGAGCAATATTACAATATACATAGATAGTCAAGCTACGATAAAAGTACTCTGTAATAGGAATATTAGATCATAGGTAGTCAGTCGTTGTCGCTGAGAGCTTCAGGTTCTCAACGAACACCACTCATTCAAACTGTGCTGGATACCGGGTCATAATAATATACAAAGAAAAGAATATGCTGACGAGTTGGCACGAGCAGGAGCAGATATGGATGTAAGCACAGCTTGCGAAAGCGTCTATCCAGGTTTGAACTCAATTTATCTTAAGATACGGGGGGGGGGGCTGTAATTCAATAGTAAATAAGACGAGATTTAACGAAACTCACCACGTTGCAAAGAAACGAAGATAAAAATACTCTAAAGTCTTTACTTAGTATGGAGAAATGTGAACTGAGATGGTACATAGGTATTATTACAGGACATAATGAACTAAGGTATTTCCAGCACAAAATTGGTCTTAGTACAGTGAGTATATGTAGATGGTGTAATGATGCGGAGGAGGACACCTTCCACTACCTTTGCCAATGTGTTGCATTTTTATTTTAAGATTTAAATGTTTTGATTCATACTTCTTTCAGAACTTAGAGGAACTGAGAGGAACGAATCCAATGAAGATGCTAAAATTTGTGAAATTAACTGAACTATGTGTACGAAACGCTGAGACGCAAGAGGAGAGAATATAATACTATCAAATGGACTAGCTAGAGAACGTAAAGCGATGCTGAAATATGATACTGGTTCTAAACGTGCTGATGAGTAATCTCGAGGATTCACTCTGGATCAACATAGGGTCTTATGGTTACACAAGATTTCTTGTGGTTTTCTCCTAAACCTAACCTAACCTCAAGAACCGTTTATACTATTTGATAAGTGATACACCAAAAGTTGCCTAGAAAGATTGTCTTTAAGGTATGTCAACAATATTTTTTATTCTCTGACGACTGTCAAAGTTATGGATCAAAATTTTTCACTATTCTCCAAAACAAAAATAATAATAATAATAATTACCGAATTACTATGGAAATATTAACTGAACAAAAAATTACATCAATTAAACAAATCTTAATAGGACAAGCCGTTTTCGAGTTATACAAATATGAAAGGCAGGAATCATAGTAGTCATGCCTTTAAACAAATTCAATAGTGATAGAAAAAAAGTAAAAGCCGATTTTTATTAAGCATTTCATCTAAACCGCAAACAATTTTTTTGCCTATTATGTATTTTCCACCTAACAGCAGGTATACATGGGTATCCTCACTTAACGGTTAATGCAATTAAGACTTGTGCATCAAATTTTATGATACGTGGCTTTATTTACTTGTATTTTTGCCTGCTTTTAGATAAAGATGATAAACTGAAAAATTTTTGATTATTTCACTTTTTGAAAAAAGTTTTAGAAAGAGAAAAAATAATTACCATGAAAAAATGTTCGCACATTTAGTTCGGAATATCCCCAAAACTATTGAGAGGATAAAAATTTTATATAGAAGAATTTAAAGTCAAATTTATTCCAAATCATTTATATAAATGATATACTCGAGTAATCAGCTTAAACACGGCCATAAAAGAATCTCGACCTAATAGGAAAAAACTGAAAGCAGATGCGAGTTTAGCATGCGGAACTCCATCTACACAGAAAAAATTATGACAAAATTATTTTTTAACAATCTAATATTTGGTTTTAAANNAAATTATTGACTTTATGAATTTTATTATTGAATTTGAAATTTAGTTTTTTCTGTGTAGTCCACTTTTTATTTATTTAAGAATTATTTTATTTATTTATTATTTTATTTTTTTGAAGGAGTACCCAAATCTTTTATTGTCCGCCAGTGTCATTAAAGTATAATTTTTACTAAGCTCTCCAAAGAATGTAACTTAAATTTATTTGAATATAAATACTTTATTTCATACTTTTTTTTAATTATTTTCCTTTCTTCAAATAACAATTAATTACTTAAAATATTTTCTTAATTTTATTTAAATTATTTTATCAGCCTCTTTTCAGAAGATCATGATTCTCTTTGATGTAATATTTGTATATTATGGGCTTAGAAGCCTTTTATTGTCATGATTTTATATGGGGTTCAGTTGATTTGAATTTAAAAATTCTTTCATTCATTTATAATAAATGTGTGAGTTTTTTTTCAGATTTTTTTTTAATGCTTTTTTTTTTATTTCGTGAAACTATTTAAACACCTGAGGAATTGTTAAAATTATATTGAGGAGGACTTATTGGTGTTCACATATATTTTCGTGTGCACGTGTGTTTCATATGAGTTTAAATGTGTTTCCAGAGTGATGATGACGGTGCTATAATACTTAGTTGAGATAAATACAAAAACAAAAAAATGAAATGAAAATAAAATAAAAAAAAGACACCATACAATCAAAATCTGTTACTGATGATGATGGTTTGCAGATACAATAAGTGAAAGAGCGTAGTGAAAAAAATAAAGGGGGGGATCTTGAAATTCCTTTTTTAAACATCAAATACAACATATTAATACCAACATTTATCATCACTGATTTTATTAAAAATTAACTATTAATTATATAATTTGTTAATATTAAAATAAGATTTAATCATCACCCTGGGAACACTTTAAGACTTTAGTTAATATTACCTTTAACTGATTATTAAGAATTACACTCTTACAAAACTGTTCTTATTTTCTGAATATTGCTCAAAAAAAATCTCTAAATCCTAGGAATAAGAAAAAGCTAACCCCTTTTCTTGTCAACGTAATAAAAATTCCTACTACTCCCCTGCTCTGACAATGACTTGACGTTATGGGTTACATCAACTAGGTTTTTATTACCTTACATTTAAACTGGAGGTAATCTTAAGTTAACCATACATTCAAGACGATTAGTTAAAACAATTTTACCTACACCATCTATACAGCCAGCCAAGCAAGTCATTCATTCATCCATCCATCCATCTAAGTATCTATCTATGTGTATCTTATAAATATGTTTAGATGTATTTATGTATTTAAAAATATCCAACCAGTCAAACACCTGAGTAAATCAATTGACGCTTATTTCCAAGAATTCTCGCGCATTACTTTTGACTTGTTAAAAAGTGCTGTTCATGAAAAAAAGGAAATCACGCAGACAAACATTCTGATACAAGAAATAATAATAATAAAAAAAAAAACAAATTGAGAAAAAAAATCTAAAAGATTTAATGCTTAAACTTGTTATTTGACCGCCTGAATGAATCGCTGAACGACCGGTCAGAATGATTGACCTTTTGAATATTTTTAAGAAAGAGAAAAAAATAATAACTTTGTTACTGATCTTTCAAACAGAGGAAATATTAAATCAATCAAATGTAGAGTTTAAAATTAAGGGAATTATTTTATACTTTTTAGGGGATTAAAAAGTTATTAATAATAATCTTTTAAAATTTTAATCTACATAAGTAAGTAATTAATTTATTATTTAATTAAACGACGTATTAACATGAAAACTTTAACATATAAATTCGAAGGACCAAAAATAAATAAATAAATAAATAAATAAATAAATAAATAAATAAATAATTAAGTAAATAAATAAATAAATAATTAAGTAAATATATAAATAAAATAATTACTTAATAAATAAATCTATATATAAAAATTAATGTGTGTTTGTATGTATGTTTTGTTTGAAGTCTATAGCCGCTTAAATGGCTTAATCGATTTTTTTGAAATTTTCACAGTGTATTTTAAAATTTCATGTGGGCGAGATGCCACGCCAACTTACTAAATAACGGAAATCTCGAAAATTGGTAGCACTAGAGTCCTCAAATTTTGCAAAAAAAAAAATGGCGAACTAGCAATAGGGGGTGTGGCACATCTTACGCCTAATATTGCTTGCCAATACCAAATGTCGTAAATTTAGAAAACTACAAAAGTTACATTTCCCAAATTTTGTACAATAAATTTAAGTGTAAATGTGAACATTTTGTGCAAAAATCGGCGGAAAAAAATAATGGGCGTGCCATCTCTCATATAAAGTTAATACCAAAATATTTATATTTGGGAATCTATAAAAGTTAGAGAACTGAAGTTTTGTACGACTAGCATTAGATTGAATATGAATATTTCGGATAAAAATTGGTACACTTACTATAGTGGGCGTGGCACCTCCTATATAAGAAAATATTAAATAACCATATCTGAGAAAATATAACAGTTACAATTCTAAAATTTGTAGGAGCCACTTTGGTATCAATATTAATATTTAAGAATAATATGGGCGGACTAGAATTAGGATCATGGTACCTCCCATATGAATTAAATGCAAAAATTCGTATATCTGGGAAACTATTCGATTTGGAATGCTCAAATTTTGCACAAATAATTTTGACATCCATGAAAACATTTGTCTAATTAATTAGCGTATAATGGGGATATGGTCCCTCCCATAAAAATTAAATACATATCTGGGAAACTATTAGAGCTTTAATTTTTAAATTTTGCACGGGAATTACTAAATAAATATATCCTTTTAATCATTTAATTACTATTTACTTTCATTTCGGGGGTAGCGAAGCACACCGGGTATTAGCTTATATAAATAAATAAATAAATAAATAAATAAATAAATAAATAAATAAATGTCAAAAAATTACATAAAGTCAATGAAAAGTTTACTGTTTCAACATAAATTCGTTGAGCTAAATTGTATTAATATATAGCTTGAAATAATGTACTATCATACATTAATATTGAAATTAATTGATTCAATGTATTCGTACATTGATTTTATGCACATCAAAATTGAATAAAATCAGGCACGGATCCAGCTCAAGCTTTTGGGTGAGGAAAACCTAATAGTTTTCGCAACAATTTCCCTAAATTTTATGACTTAATACACATTTTTTATTAAAATCTTTTATTTTGGGGAGGGAAATTTTACTTTTTACCTCCCCGTGGATTCGCGCTTGAATAAAATAAATAAGTCCAGTAAAAAATACGTTGATTTTAATGAACTAATGCTTGGTCCAAATTATTTATTTATTTTTAATATTTTTTTTTTTTTTTTTTTTTGGAAAATTTTCAATAACTTTTTTTATAGAAAATTAACTATAAATTTTCCATTTAGGGAACAAATTTTCTTTATATAGAAATTTTTTTATAGAAATTTTTTTTATAATTTTTTTTTATTATAGAAAATTTTTTATAAATTTTCTTTATCTCATTAAAAATCTTCCGTAAATTATATTTTCTTATAGAAAATCAGTTTCACTTAATTTCCAATTTTTAAAAAAAATCTTTTTATGGAAAATTTTCAATAACTTTTTATATAAAATTAACGATAAATTTTCTATTTAGGGAACAAATTTTCTTTTTATAGAATGTAAGATTATATTTCTTGTTTGAATAATTAAAAGATTATTAGGTCTAAGAGTATTGAATCAATTAATTTTGTTTTGTCAGTTTCCTATATTTAGCAGTTTTGCTCCTACGAATCTTATGTTGTAGTTTTCATATAAATTTGTCTCTTATTACCTTTGGTAATAAACTTTTTAAACCATAATTTATTTAATAATTTATTATATTTTTTTACATTATGTGTTAACTCCTCTTATTTCTTTAAAGTTATATACATTCCTTATTCATTAGCTATGGTCAGACTACACAAATATTTGGGGAAATAATTCTTACAATAAATTGCATTTTAAAATTTAACATTTTTTAATAAAAACTCTTTTAAATAAATATTCATCCGAATTTCTTTATTCTTAACTTAATTAAATTTTAAAAAAATAAATTTATAAATAAATTTCCATATCTTCATTTTGTTTAAATATTTGTTTAGTGTGCTGCAAGATGTTGTACTCCATATATGTACAAACATTTATAAATTTCTTCTTTAAATCTGTATTCGTTGCATATTCATTAGTTAAGATCAGACTGCACAAATATTTGAGGGAATATTTATCAAAATGAAATACATTTTACAAGTAAATTTTTTTTATAAAACCCCCATTGAATAAATATTAATCTTAATATAATAATAATAATTTTTTCTTTCTAAACAAAATAAATTTATTAAGATATGATAATTTTTTTTTTTAATTTAAATATTTGTTTAGTGTGCTTTAAGGTTTTGTACTCCATATTCATATAAAAACTTGTAATTTAAAGAAACATTTTTTTAATATTTTCTTTCTTTTCATTATGCGTTAACTCCTCTTATTTTTTTAAAGTTTTATTCATCCAACATACATTTGCTTAGGTCAGACTACCTTAATATTTGAGGAAATAATTCTCAAAATAAAATACATTTTACATATTAAATTTTTTAAAATTAAACCTTTTTTAATAAATATAATTATTAATTATTTCATACTTAAACCAGTTAAATATTGAAAAAAACTATGATTCAATTTATTTCCTTAAATATTTGTTTAATGTGCTTTTATGGTTTTATATTCCATATACATAAATTTATAATTAATGGAAATATTTTTTTAATGTTTTCTTTTTTTTTTACTCTGTGTCTTCTGATTTTTTGCAAAGACTTTTCTCATAAACAATTTCATTAATTTTTATAGCCCTGTCCTGTTGGATATGGTCGATTATAACACCTTTTTCTTAGGCATTACATTTTTTTTAAGTCGTATATTGTATGGGAGATGTGGGTAAATTTACAGGATGCTAAGAATATTAAGACTACAATGTTGCTTTGAGTAATTTGATATTTAAATTTTATGATTATTGAAAATTAAAAAAAAAATATAATAATAAATAAAAATGAATATCGATGGTTATGTTTTAAAGTTATTAATGGAAAATATTTTGTAAAAGAGAATAACAAAGACTTTGAAAAAAATACTATCATAAACAAGAAAAATAATTATTTTCATACCAAAAGTTTAAAGAACTTTAACTAATTAGTTTTTTAAACCAAATCTAAACAAAATTCTTATTTTGGTCCTTCGCACAGGATTACTAAGGTGCTAGCGATATGAACCAAATCGGCATCAACAAATTTTTCGGTCAATTTTTGTCCACATCAGTTTTTAATCTGGCTCTTATAGTTTACAAAAAAAATGTTCGTAGAATTAAAAAAGTAAATGAAAATCAATCACTGGTCGACAAATATTTCTTTTCATGGTCCTTTACTGTAACTCCAGAACGTTATGCAGGATTTATATAAATAATACATCAACAACTTTTAAATAAAATTGTGTTTAAATCGTTCTATTAAAAAATTTTTATCTGCCCAAAAGTTTAGAAGATATTTCGAAATAGCCAGCTAAATTCAGGATTTATTTTTAATTTTAATAAAAGTTCTTTCTAAAAGTGAAAACATCAAAAATATTTCAGTTTATAATCTTTAACTCAGAGCTGGCAAAACTTCAAGTAAGTAAAGTCACATATTTTATATTTTAATGCACAAATTTTAAGTTCTAAACAAAAAATGATGAAGAGCTTCCAAAACAGAACATTTTCACCACTTTTAAAGTGGAATAAAGTGAATATTTTGAACTGTTTTCGAAGTTTTTAAAAGCTATTAATAGATCATATTAAACATTAAAATGGCGTAGTTTCGGCTCTATAAAAGATATTGACTTCATTTTTTTCTATATTACATTTTTTTCTATATTGAATTAAAGCAAAAAGTTTGTAATTTTTTTTCTTTGGAGAAACTATAAATATTTTATCTGTAAAAAAAATCTTTTTTAGTAAAGATATTTAAACGAAATTTTCGTAGACTTTTTCATATATAATGAGAAAGTGAAAAAACTGTAAGATATTTATAACAGTAATCCCACAATTCCTTCAAAAAAAATGGCGAAAATCACAAAAGTGGATCACATTTTCCGCTATAGAAGCCACATTTTTCCGAACTCCCGTAGATTTTGGTTTAAAAATTTTAACCACATATTGAGGATTCTTAAAATATATTCCGCTTGTCGACTTGTGTTTTGGAATTTGAGAATATATAGTCTAAAGTCAAAACTTTCATATAAAATGGTTCAAATTCAGGAGTTACCTTTCGGCTAAAAAAACACACAGAAAGACGTTTTTTTTTTTGCATTTTTAAAATTCAAAAACGTTTATTTTTGAATTCGGCAAAGATATCGACTTTAAATATTTTTTGTTCAATAGACAATTTTGTTCTTTAACTAGTTAAAAAACTAATAAAATTGGTCGGAAATACTAGGAAATATATGAAAAAAAAAACAACTGGACCAAAAACAAGCAAAATTATGGTGCTTAAAAATTCAAACGCAAATAACTCGAAAACTATAAAAGATAAATGAGACATGAACGAACGAGAAACAAAAATTTGGCAAGCGATGAAAGAGGTACCAAACTTGGAGCCTCTTTAGCTCCGCCCCTGAGGACTTTGTTAAGTCCCCTTTCCAAACCTAACATTGTACACTACTCTGCTACGCCTAAAATAAATTTCATGAAAATTGCTGAATATTTTAAGAATAACGGAAAGTATTTAAGGATTTTTGCAATTGTTTTACTTCTCATTTTAATGAAGAGCTGGGCTGTTAGAATATTATTGGATATAGCCTGGTCCAGACTACAGTGGACCAAAGTTAATCGTTTTATTATAACCAGGGACTGTAAATAACAGTTATTTTTAAATTTTAAAATAAAAAAGCAGTTATAACTATATATCGTACATTATATCTATATACACCATTGTGATCATGCTAAACTTTTCATATTTTTGCTTTTTATTTTTTTCAAGCAGAAATAGAATTTGTTTTTTGACTTTTATTTTTTCGTGGGTCTTTTTTCATATAGATCCTGTGTGACGGGATTTTTTGAATCTATATAAAAGAACACACACCTAAGTACTAAATCTCATCGCTCTAGCTACAGGCGTTCGGTCTGTGCAGGCACGGATCCAGCTCAAGCTATTGGGGAAGGAAAATAGAATGTTTTTCAGAACTATTTTTCTAAATTTTAAGGTTTAGCATACATTTTTCAAAAAAAAAAAAAAAAAAAAAAAAAAAAAAAAAAAAAACCAAAAAATTAAAAAAAAAAAAAAAAAAAAAAAAAAAATAATAATAAAAATCCAAAAACAACAGTTATTTTTGCTCGAAAAAAATCAAAAACTAACTTTCATTTCAGCACGAAAAAATAAAAATCGGAAAATAACAGCTATTTCCGGACTTTTAGCTGTTACGGACCCAGATTATAACTTCAAGAAATTAATATATAATTTATTTTGCTTTTGATCCCACTGTGTACTATTGGAATATATCAATTTTGTATAATTTATTGAATTACAAAAATATTTGAAATCATTATAAAATCCAGATTAATATTTTAAATGATTTTTTTTTTTTAATATTTTTCTCTGCGTAAAATATTTTACTTAAACTTTTCTTTCGTGGTAAATCTTTATTAAGCCAAAACCTTTATAATCAATAATAAAATAAGTTAAATACTAAAAACGTCTTTAAATCCTAAATTTTAAAATTCTCACATTTAAATCACTGATAAGAAAGAAATCTTTTCAAATATCCATAAAAATTTTCCGTTTTATCTGTAAACTCTTTGAAAATAGTTTTAACTGATAAACAAGTGTTGATCGATCGGAAAAGCAAAACACACTTGAAACAACACTTTAAAAGACCACCATAGAGGAAAAATAGAAAACAAACTGTAAAATGAAATAAACGTTTAATAACGATCGTTTAACAAATACTACCCATAGTTATTAGTACAACTCCTTAAAATTCCCCATGAGTACGAGATAAATTTTGTGTCTTTTTTATTATTATTCCTTGTAATTCTTATCTCAAATTACAAACATTGTAAAGTGTCTTATCGAATTCCAAAGGAATTTTATTATCAATTATTATTTTCTTAATGTAATATTTACAACAAGTGTCAGTTTTGTTGGATAGATAGCAGTTTAAGTTATCTTTATATCGGTTTAAATGATCAACCAAAGAATTTTAAAATTATATTTTTAATATTTCTTCTAGATAGAAAAGAAATAAATAAATAGAAAGAAAAGAAAAAAGAACAAGTGTTCAAAGAATTTCAGAGGGAAAAACAAGTCAAGATAAAAATTTGTTTTTATAAATTTTTATAAAAAATAAATGATAAATATTTTTATGATTTATGCTGGTGGTTTTGATTTTTGAAATAGGTTTTAAAAATTATTTCAAAAAAGAGATTTTAATAATTTAAATAAAATTAATAATTCAAGTTCCATAAATTTGGAGTTAAAATTCATATCAGGAGCCTTATAGAGAACCAAAATTTTATTTACTCTTCTATGGAATCCAACCTAAATTTATTTCACATAATCATTATTATCCATATTATAAATATTTGTTTGACAATTTATTATCATGTGTTATAATAATATTGTTGTATTTTAACATATTGTTGTATCTTAACATATTGTTGTTATTGTTATTATCATTTCGTATCTAGATTTTACAGCAATTTCAATTCTTTTCACTATTCAACACAATCTTTTGGTCATTTTATGACTGTTATGTTGTTTTAAGTACTTTTGTTGTGTTTTTTTTTTATTTCATTTTTTTAAGTTGTTCTTGTCCACTATCATTTAAGTTTCTTATTTTATTTCTTTTTTCTTTCGTTTTTTTTTTTTTCTTCGGTCGGTTCAAATACAAAAGAGACCCCAGTTCCAAGAATGTCAACATTGAATATTACACTGACATTCATTCAGTTATTTGTTCGTTCGTTGAACACGTGCATTTTCTACAATTTCATATCGACAAGAATAACATAACAACAAACAACAACAACAATTACAAGAGAACAACGACGACATTTATCAACAAAACAAACAAATGAATCCATGAACAATCAACCAACATTTTATTTCATTCTCTCATACATTCTGACTAAATATTGAAGATGATGTGAATAAGTAAGAACTTTTTAAACGAGATAAACATAAAATACAAGAAGGAAGAAGAAAAATGAAAAAACAACAACAACATTAAAGAAAAAACAAAAAGGTTCTTGTCATTTAAAAAATTGGACAATGAACAACAACACAAAATACCCATCAAAACTAAATGAATTCAATGAATCAGTTTATGAGAAAAGAATTAAACTTATAGATGGACTGACGGACGGACGGACGGATAGATTCATATTTATTTATTTTTCTCTTTATATTGTACAATCAGTTAATATTAAAAAAAACGACCACCAAGATGTTGCTGCTGTTTTGTTTTATTTTATTATTAAATATTGATTTTATAAATTTTATTTATGAATCAAAAAAGGGGCTGTATCATAAGTACATATATAATTTCAAACAAGTTCTATTTTCAGAATAAAAAGGGGGCGGAGAGATATTTAGAATAATAAAAACAAATTGTATTATATGAAACAATATAAATAAATAATTTATTATTGATTTTAAATGTTAATGACTAAAACAATCCATAGACACATACTGCATAAGCTCCCAAGTCGGAAATAGAAGGGCTAAAGATATTTAAGATCTACCTGTCACTCGCATTGCAACACTATTTCTTTTTTACACGGCGTGTCAGTGGAGGCAAGACCTTCCCTTCTCCCTTCCAAAAAGAAGCGAAAATTCAAGGACCCTTAAATAAACAAATATGCTCTTTTATATTTTGAATGCTATTAAAAAGAGCATGATATATATTTAAAAAGGGTACATCGTCGGCCCAGCTGATTTTGTTTTGGTGTCGCAATTTGTTTATGTTTTATTATTTACATAAAGGAACAAAAAAAAAAATAATATTGTATATATTGCAATGTATTTTAATCACTTGTTTTTGACACTTCAATTACACAAAAGAGAGACAAAAAGTTGGGTTGTTGTATTTGTGTGCCCTGGTTGTAAGTCTTTAGTGTGCCCTGGTTGTAAGTCTCGTAACTACAATTTTTTCTGTTTGTAATGAGAAAGTTAGTAGGTGAGTGACACCTTCTATTTCGCATATAACGAAATGGAAACAAGAATTAGTACGGGATTTCTTTTTAAAGGAAGTCAAGGTATTCTTTAAGTAATTATTACAGAAGGCCCAAAGGAATGTGTTGAAAATTTGTTTGGAGGCATTCAAAAAGGCCTGTTAGGATGAAGCACTAACATATTTTCCTACTGGGAGCTCATGCAATATGAACGTATTGGCAAAATTGAGCTTTTCTATAAGTGTGACATATACATAGAAACGCTCTCTCAATTTTACTAATATATTTATATTGCATGAGCTTATGCAGTATGTGTCTATAGGGTGCTTAAAGCTAAAAAACGACTTATAAATATCTTAAAAATTGAACTAAATTTCGATTAAATATAAGATCTGATTTGAATAAAGTTCAAAGAAAATTTTTTTGAAGAAAAAAAAAGAATATTTTCTTGAAACAAAAAGTAGATGGATTTTGATTTGATTTTTCGCTATTTTTCTATCACGTACTGATCTTTCTTTAAGGGCATAACTAATACATCACACTAAAAATTTCGAGAATGGTTTGTTAAATTTTAGACTTTAACTCAAAAACCCTTTACACGATTTTGATAAATGATACAAAAAAAAAAATATGCATAAGAAAATTGTCTTTAATGTTTGTCAACAATATTTTTTATAAATTTTCATCTTTAAAAAATGTCTACTCGGTAATTAATAACTACGGAAATATTAACTGGGGGAAAAAATATATAATTTAAGCTCAAAGACAAGTTAAGTCGTTATACATTGAAGTTTAATACATTTTAATAGCTTAAGCCGTTCTCAAGTTTTACAAGTGTAAAACTTTTTAAGTGCCTAAGACCGTAATAGTCATGCACTTAAAAAAATCAATAGAGATAGAAAAATGTTAAAGATGAGTCTTATTTAGCAAGTTAAATTCTAGCGAAAAAAGTTTGTTTGCCACTATGCATTTTTTACTTAACTGTAGGTACCCTGCGGGAAATTGGTAGCAATTGATGCAATTGTACCGGATCCTTAGTGCCAGTTGAGTACCAATTGACATTGAACAGTCTTCAAAGTTCCACGCGCATTAACAAACTTTTGCTGAGTGATAAGCGTGTAAGACTATAAAACATGAGATAAGTAAAAATAACCAGGGTTCGATTCGAGGTGCCGTCATCAACATTTACAAAAAAATGTAAATTTTAAATATTTAAAAAATATACAAAAATAAAACAGTTTCCAATTTGTTTTCACAAAATTGTATTATATTTAATAATACTGAATATGCTCTTTCGTGCTAGTTCTATGACCTGTCACAAAACTGGCTATAAAGGGTGAATTTTTCACTCCTAATTTCATGTCAAAATGAGAGCTCTAGCAAATGCAAAGTGTTAGAACTAGAATCGGTCTCTGTCACTTTGGACCAATACCGTGACTTGTTTTATATTAATTCTTTTCTGTAAAATTTTTTCATAGATTTTTTATGATACGTGGCTTTAGTTTGTCAGCCTTAAGGTAAAGAAGATAAACCGAAACATTTTTGATGTTATAACTTCTAGAAAGAACTTTTAGTAAAAGAAAAGAAATTTTGAATTTATCATAAATTTTTTATTTTTTGTGGACACTTATTTCGAAATATCTTCTAAACTACTGAACGAATAAAAATTTTCTAGTAGAATGACTTAAAACAAATTTCATTCAAAAATATTTGGTGTATTATTTATATAATATATTATAGTGAAATATACTCGAGTAATAAAAAATCTTGACCTGATGGGAAAAAAACTGAAAGCAGATTCGAGTTTAGCGTGCGGAATTCCATCTAACCCACATATTTTTCCAATGATCAGTATGGTTGACATACTAAAAATTTACTATTTTACTATTAAAGCTCAAAATTTCTAGGTTTAAAACTCAAGTTCCGCTTATGATTAGAACTAAAATATTACTTAATAAAAAGCTTTACATAAAACTTTTTAGGTTTTAGATTAAATTTGTCCTTATAAACTCATATGATTCAAGCTTAAGTTTTTATTTTTAATGGAATGCTCAAATATACTCTTAATTGTCTTAATATAGTTGTGTGATGAAAGCTCAAATTCAAACTGTTCCGATTGATTAAATTTATTTATAAATTTCCAGTGCTTAAAGCACAAATTCTTCTTTAAATTATGATATTATAAAAGCTCAAATTTATGTTTGTTTATGAGCTTTGTACTGTAAAAACAATCATAATTAGATCATAATTTGAACTCAATTGGAAACTTTAATATCGGCGATTTAATATAAAATTTAAGTTTAATAAAACGTTTACGATTAAAGCTCTAGTTTGACTTTAAATGAAGCTCAGATTTAAAGCTTAAATTTGATTCCATAAACGCTTTAAATTGAAGTTAAACTTTCGCTAAATAAGGTCATATTTTTAAATTAAATTTCGCATCTGAGTAGATTGTTTGATGCTTAATTTTGACCTTTAATCGCATTTTTGGATTTCTCAATAGAAATCCCGCAAATCCCAAAAAGCTTTCAAAAATTTCCAAGAATGGGATTTTTAATATTTTGGCTATATCTTTCCAACCAATATCGGGGAGCAAACATTTCTATTACCAAAAACTTAGAAACATATCAATTAAAAAACAAAAAAATATATATATTATTTTTTGATTCAGAAAGTAAGGCGAAAATTGGAAAATCGTAAAAAAATTGTTTAATTTTGAGAGACCCTGGTTCATGAAACTTTAACAAGATATGAGCATAAAAATAAAATAGCAGAATCTACTCATAATAAATAACGAATCTGGTTCGTTTAATTTTTGTTGTACACCCGAGGTGTCCAACTTTAGGACCCTCTGGACCCGTTCCCGTTATGCGTGTAACCTCAAAATTTAAGCTCGCCTACACCTTTACTAACAATGTCTGAAATTTCATTGAAAACAATCCAGCTGTTTGCAAGTTCCGGATTTATTTCCGATTTTTTATTTTTTGAATGGGATACTATGTGTATCTGCCTGTTGAAGGAATGTAGGGTTCCAAAAGGACAACGTAGGGGGATTCAAATATTGGTCCAAATATTCATCTTACGTAAGGTTAGTTTGGCTTTGAATTTGATCAAAATCGTTTGATAAACAAATTTATTCAAGTT
Organism: Phormia regina; assembly: GCA_001735545.1. NCBI lineage: Eukaryota > Metazoa > Arthropoda > Insecta > Diptera > Calliphoridae > Phormia > Phormia regina. Next base: position 18,823 of record MINK01172078.1, read on the forward strand.
ATGTGCAATATACTAGAAACACAGGGTGTCAATTGTAGCTTCATTTCATAGTTTTCTGCTGATATCTCTTAAACAAAAACATCTAGGATAATGAAATCTCTTAAACAGAAACATCTACGATAATGAAATTTGGTACTGATAGTTAATTTTCAGTACAGGAGCGCTGTCCTTCCACTTTGCCGCCCACCTCCCATACATAGTTACTTATGTTAACTCGAAATCAAAAAACGATCGTGCGCATTAATCATACTCTTTTTAAGGTTATGCTGAAATTAATAAAGCTTTTAAAATATCCAAAATACACTGAGTATTAATGTATCCATTATTTATACATATGATATCTGGGATAGTTTGGTATAAACTTTTTTCAATGTAAGTTTTTTTTTTATAAATATTTTGCATACAAATTAATTCGTTAAAAACAATAGGATTTTTTTCTTCGCCAAAGTCATGTCTAACTCATATTAAATATCATCACATTAAATTAATTTTTTTTTTCTTATTTTATTTTCATAGAAATTTACTATAAAATAAATTTTGTTATTTAGTTTTTCAATTTTAAACCTCTTGACCCAAGTTGGCATAAACACTCCTTTTGATATTGTAGTTGTTGTTGTATAATTTTTTCTTAAACAAATCATTAAATATTTCAAAGAATGAACTTTTCCAGTGACCCTTTAACAACAAATTAGCTTTGATTTTTTTATTTACTTCTATTGGTTTAAAATTAAACAATTGAAACTTTAAATAGATTTACATCAAAGCAAGGGGTTTGGAGGTGTAAGGGAAGACAACATTGTCGTTTTTTTCTATTGGGATATTTAAAAAAAAGCCTATTTTTATGTGACTTTAACAATTGTATGAATAAAATATTTGAATGTTATAAAGAAGGGGAAAAAACAAATTCCTTATAAAAATGTTGTAATTGTTGTTGTTGCTATTGCTGTGCTGTTGATGTTGTTGTGCTGTTCATTTCATTTCTTAACAACATATTTTAAGCACAGCTGCCAAAACTATAAGTCACGATTTGCTTTTGTTAATTCATCAACATAACAAATAATTTGCATTTACATACAAACATACCACTGTAACGGGTATATATAACTCTTTCAACTCTTTCTCAGAGTCTTGTACGATTATTAGTATTTGGTGGTTAGTTTGGTTTGTTTGGTTGGTGGCTTACAATACCCAGCCACTTCAAATGTGGTAGTTACATGGTGTCACTTAGAAATAATAATAATAAAAAAAATTATAAGAAAAGCCCTAACAAAGTATTATATTGTTAACAGTCACAGCGAAGACGGCGCCCAAGATTTTTTTCTTCACAGTGCTTTATAGCTGGCGACTGCTCTGGTGGTAGTTGCCGTTTTTGTTAAACCCACGCTTTAATCATGTCTAAAATGAAATGAAATGAAAAAAAAGAATTAAATCCACAACAAACTTTAATTAGCGGTAGATGTTTGTTAAGCCCTGCTAACGTCATGTTCGGGTTAAAAGTTGAATAGTGTATTATAGCACAAGTAGGTATTGCTAGTAACTGACAAACTGATTTGTTAAGAAAATAAATATATTTTTAATTTATTTGTTTAGAATTTGTTAGTTTAATGTAATTTAATTTATAAAAGTAATATGTAATCATAGTTTAGGATTACATTGAACTAAAACTACAAATTCTATCCTCATTTTTGGCCTCTTTATTGAAAGTAGACCGAAGCCTCTGTATTGAACAGTAGTCGTTAGCATCTGGAACATGGAAGAGGGACGCTGGATCCCTGTATTTAATAGTAGACCGAAGACTCCGTATTGAACATTGGGTCAAAGCCTCTGTATTGAACAATAGAGCGAGAAATCTAATGCAATGTGCAATATTATTTGGTTATCGAACTACGTCTGAGTCCAAAACATAAAAGCTGACCGATTTGTAACAGTTGCTACACTTTAGCGGCTGTATTTAGATCGAATACTCTGTATTGAGCAATGGGGTCACAGCCTCTTTATTGAACAAGAGAGCGAGAATTCTAATGCAATCTATTATTTGGTTCTCGAACTACTACATAAAAGCTGACTGATTTGTTTCGGTTGCTACACTTTAGCGGCTGTATTTAGATCGAATACTCTGTATTGAACAATAGACTGAGGACTCTGATGATTTGGTTTTCGAACTACGCATGAGCAAAAACATTTAAGCTGACAGATTTGTCTACTACACATGTTCTCAGCTTAAAGCAAATTTTATCCTCATTTTTGGCCTCCGTATTGTACAGTAGCCCATAGCATCTTCATTGAACAGAGGCGTCAGGTCCCTGTAATAAACAGTAGACCGAAGACTTTGTATTGAAGAGTATGCCGGAGCCTCTGTATTGGACAATAGGCGGAAGTCTCTGGAGCAATGTATTATTTGGTCCTCAAACTACATCTGTGCCCAAAAGCTGACTGATTCATCTTAGTGGCTACCAATTCGTATTACTTGATTTTGATAAGTAATTATCAATCTTGTCTCGTTTCAACCGTAATACCAACAACAAAATTTTAAGTATATATATAAAAAATGGTATAAACTAAATGAGAATTATAAAGTAGTGTTAACAGTACGTATACCAAATTTAAATAGAATAACAATACGGGTGTTTAGGTCTAGAATAGATGTCAATAATGACAATGTTCGCGACTAAAGCGAATTTTGAGTTGCGTTTGTGATAAAATTAATTTTTTTATTAAAAAAAAAAAACACTACTTCAAAATTATGTTTATCTGCTGGCTTAAGGTCCGATATTTTATTTATTTATTTATTTATTTATTTATTTATTTATTTATTTATTTATTTATTTATTTATTTATTTACTTATTTAAATGTCCTGTATTCAGCGCTTCTTCTTTTCACCAAAATTCCATTTTTGTATATAAAATTTTATAAAAACTAGAATATATAATTTTCATAAAAAATCTTTAATCTTACAAATAATTTTGCTGCAAATGAAACCGAACACACTTCATTTAAATTATGCTTTAATTATTGATTTAATTCATAAATATGTGAAAATATTCACTTAAAAAAATGCATAGAAATAATAAACAAAGTATTTTCATTAATTTGTGAATAAAATCAAAAATTATGCATTAATTGGAATGATTAATACCTGGTTTTATTTGCAATAAATTTATCTGTAGGAGTAAAATACAAAAATTTAAAATTTTTGTCATTTTCGAATTTTAATGATTTTTTGAAAACAAAAAATCGCAATTTTGTATAAAATTTCATTTTTTTCAGAAAATAGTCTCAAAATCTCTAAAACTATTGACCGTAGTACAAAGTAATATCGGAATATTTTGAAGATAATTTTCATTAGAATCTTTTGAAATTTATTTCAATAAAATCCGATAAATCGTTTCCGGCATGGGCTTCTTAATTATTCAAATCCACGGTGGGGCAGAATCGAATTTTTTGTAGAAATAAATATATAAATTCTGTTCGGATGATTGGATTTGCATGAAATCTGGTATAGACATAACAGAGGAGTGTACAATATTAAGTTTAGAAGGATTATATAACAAACCCTTCAGAGGCGGAGCTAAAGGGGCTCAAAGTTAGGAAACTCTAACGGAAAAATTTTTTAATCGCTTAAATATTTGCTCATCCGATTTTAAATATTTTTAAATACTAGTGTAGGCCCTGCTAAGGCCTTTAAAATCATGCTGGCATGTCCTTTTTATCTCTCATAGTTTTAGAGTTAATAGCGTTTGAATTTTTAACAATTTTAATAATTTTGCTCTTGGTCCAGTTATTTTATATATATCGTAGTATTTCTGACTAAAATCGTTTTTTCTAGCTATTTAAAGAAATTATGTATTGAATAAAAAATTGAAAAATTGAAGTCGATATCTTTACCGAGTCCAAAAATAAACATTTTTAAATTTGAAAATTATAAAAAGACGTCTTTTTGTGTAGTATCGACACTCTTTTTTCTCTAAAATAAAATTTTCTTTAGCAATAATTTTGCTTTTTTCTGAAAGGTAGCTTTTTTGAAATGATTTTTAAGATAAAAAAACAAGTCCAGTAACTTAAGTGCTCAAGGTATAAACCCTCCCTAATTTAACCCATTTTATATGAAAGTTTTGATTTTAGAATATATTTTCTCAAAATTCCAAAGGACGTACCGTTAAGCGAAATGTTTTTTTAAGAATCTTCAATATGTTGTTAAAAGTTTTAAATCAAAATCTGCGGGACTTCGGAAAAATTTGGATTCCCTAGCCAAAAATGTAAAAAATGTCAGTTTTGGGAACTTCGGAAAAATTTGGATTCCATAGCCAAAAATGTAAAAAATGTCAGTTTTGGGAAATATCATTAGTTTTTTTTGGGAATTCAGGAAAACTATGCCTCTGATTGAAATTTAGTTAATGCGCTTTTATTTATATTCTGGAGAATTTCATTAGGATATCTTTATACAAATATGTTATTACAATTAAAAATATTTGTATTTTCTGCAAAAACCCTAAATTGGGACATTTGTTTGGTTTATTTCTAAACAGCGAAATAAATTTTTGAAATATGTATTCCAAATTAAGTTTATCTTTAGCATATATAATTTCTGATCTTTTGCAAAAAGATTCAAGTCAATATCTTAGCCCATTTCAGAAATATGCGCCTTTAAACTTTTATATTTTCAATTTATTGTATATATGTCTATATTTTTACAAACATTCAACTTTAGCCTTTAGTTTTGCGTGAATAATTATTTAGTTTTGAAAATATTTATACATATTTTTTAGTAGGGTTGACATATTTCCCAAATATAAGTAAATCTTTATCTTTTCCTAAGCTTTCATATATTTTTATTAATAAAATAAAAAGACGTTTCGATTTTTTTTTTTTTTGTCAGAGGTACCTAACTTGGAGCCTCTTTAGCTCCACCCCTGAGGACTTTGTTAAGTCACCTTTCCAAACTTAACATTGTACACTCCTCTGCTGCGTCTCTACCAAATTGCATGCAAATCCAACCAGCCGATCTGAAGTTACAGATTTAAGTACAAATTTATTTCCAAACAATTTCGAAAAGAATGAGAAACCTCATGCCACAAATATATTATAATCTTTTTCGGATTTAAGACTATTTTTGTGCGCATATTTTTTTTTTAGTATAGAATAATAAAAATATTTTAATTAACAAGGTGGATCCATATGGAAAAAGGATATTTATTATATATTTTAAAAAGGATTTTATATTTTTCAAGTTAAACAAATTTTAATTCTATGGTAATGTGTATTTAGTAATATTTTATTTTTATAACCATAACATTGTTGGAATTTTAAAATAATTTCCAGTTATAAATAGTGACTAAAAGTATGAAAAGTTGATGTATTTTGTTTGTTGCTTATGCGGATAGTCTTAAAAGTCAAACCCATATTCACACCTTAACCTTGTTTAAGTCTTTTTTGCTTTATTACATTCAAAGTCATGATCTTTTTTTTTTAGAGAACACAAGCTTCTAGCAAAAAATATCTGTTGGAAGATAACAAAAAGTCTTGACATGCTACGCATAACTTTTGTTGTTCTACCACTTTAAACGCTGATATTTTGCATGGTGCCACACAAATTGGCAAAAACAAAAACAAGGAAAAAATATTAACGTTTTTTTTTTTAACAACAAGTCAAAAAGGTTTTAAAATGATTTTCTTTAAAATTCTTTTAAATTTTTTTTTATTTTTTTTTAATTTTATTTGTTTCATTTATTATGAGAAACATGTAGACAAGAAGAAGAAACAAACTCTAGAATACAGACCAAACTTGTAAAGAAGAAACATTTTTTTATTATTTTAACAATAAAACTGTTTCTTTAATGCAGGTGTTCGTTCAGGTTTTTTGTTACTCAGATTCACTTAACTCCTCCGCCTTTAAGCCTTAACTTTTTTTCATTCTTTTTTTTTTTTTTTTTTTGAAAATGTTTTAAAACATTTCTTTATGATAAAGAATTTAAATTCTTTTTAAGGTTTTTTTGTAAGACTTATGTGAGTCAGTAACTATACCTTCCCGCCCTTCTCATAGCATTTGTGGAGCTGTAGCATGAATGTAAAATAAAGGTTCCATAAGTAGGGGCGTTGGTGTCATATAGTGGTTTTTGGTTTAATATTATTGTTGTTGTTGCTGTCTTGTAAAACATTTCTTTAAGCTATTGTTTGTCGCAAGAAAGAAATATTTGTGTTATTGTCTCGCTTTGTTTTCTTGGTCCATAAAACATAACAAAAGTTTGAAAGATGTTCATATGGACTTAAAGGCAAATATAAATTTTACTACAAAGGATTTGATCTTAAGTTCAAAGCAAATGACATTATTTAAGAAAATTTACATTGTTGTAATAAATGTAATACATTTGTTATTGATTTACAAAAAGAAAAAAGTGAAGATACGAGGGGTGTTTTAAAAGTAAAACAAAATTTAAAATTTTTTAAAACTCCTAAAAGTGCTAAACAATTAATTTTTTATTTATCAATCTTATATAAAATTGTGCTTCCAGTAAAAAGAACATAGAAAATTCATAAGAACTAAGCCTCTCAATTGTTTTCGCCATAAATCGCAATTTGCAAAATTAAGAAGGTTGCTCTATATAATGAAGCATATCTTGAAAACTTTTTGTCTGATTTTATTCAAAAAGATATCAAAAAAATCTTATTAAAATTATCTACAAATCTTTATTACGTTACTTTTTAATATGATCAATGGTTATGGAGATATTAAAGCTTCTTTTCTGAAAAATATTGAAATTTTATACAAAATTGTGAAAATTAATTTTTTTTTAAATCAATAAAATTCGAATTTGTTTAAAATTAATTTTTTTTTATTTCTTAATCATAATGAGAAATTTGTTTCCAATAAAATAAGGACAATTTTTCCTAACTTTTTTTGAAATGACTCTAGTTTTCGCTGCATATCGCGATTTATAATATTAAGGATGTTGCACTACATATCGAAGTATATCTCGAAAACTACTTGTCTGATTTTGTTGAAGAAAATATAAAAAAGATAATATTAAAATTATCCTCTTATACTACTATTTAAAACGGTCAATAGTTATGGAGATATTAAGCCTCTTTGTCGGAAAAAATCTAAATTTTACACAAAATTGCGAAAATTATTATTTTTTTTTTAAATCATTAAAATTCGAATGTGTGTAAAATTAAATTTTTTTATTCCATAATCATAAATACACATTTGTTGCCAATAAAGTAAGTCCTCTTTTTCCCGCTTTTTTTTAATTGACTCTAGTTTTCGCTACATATCGCGATTTATAATATTAAGGATGTTGCACTATATATTGAAGTATATCTCGAAAACTACATGTCTAATTTTGTTCAAAGAAATATTAAAATATTCTAATTAAAATTATCCCCAAGTTTTTCATACTACTTTTTAAAAAGGTTAACTAGTTTTCGCTTCATATCGCGATTTATAATATTAAGGAGGTTGCACTATATATTGAAACATATCTCGAAAACTACATGTCTAATTTTGTCCAACAAAATATTAAAATATTCTAATTAAAATTATCCCCAAGTCTTTTCATACTACTTTTTAAAAAGGTCAACAGTTAGTCTTCATTTCTGAAAAATATTGAAATTTTAAAGAAAAATGTAATTTTTAATATTAGGAGGTTGCACTATATATTGAAGCATATCTCGAAAACTACTAGTCTGATTTTATACATAAAGAAATAAAAAATTTTTTATTAAAATTATCTTTAAGTCTTTCTTACATTACTTTTTAATAGAGTCAACAGTTATGGAGATATTAAGGCATCTTTTCTGAAAAATATTAAAATTTTATACAAAATTGCTAAAATTATTATTTTTTTTTTTTTTCTAAAAAATCATTAAAATTTGAAGGTATGAAAAATACAAATAAATATTCATTAGTCCTAAAAATAAATTTGTTGGCAACAAAATAAGACCCATTTCATTAAAATCAATGCATATGTTTTGTATTTAATCTTAAATTAGTAAAAATACCCATTAAAAAGTTACATAGAAAAATATTAAAATAAAAAATAATGTATTTTAACGAATTTGTGTATAATATCAAAACGCCTGATTTGATTTTAATGATATATGTCTTATTTTATTTTTAACTAATTTATCTTTATGTTTAAAAAATAAAAAAATTTAAATTTTGAAATTTTCGAATTTTTATGATTTTTTTAAAGAAGCGTTTTTCACAAATTTTATATAAAATTTATTTTTTTGGCACAAAATAGTCCTAATATCTCTAAAACTAATGGCATCATAAAACAGCAATGTAAGAAGGTCTTGAAGATAATTTCAGTTAGAATTTTTTGATATATTGATCAACAAAATCAGATTAGTAGCTTTCGAGATATGCTTTAATATATAGTACAACCCTCTTAATTTTGCAAATTTCTATTTATTGCCAGTAATAAAGTTAATTAAAAAAGCGAATTAAAAATGTTTCCTGTTTTATTTGCGGCTAATCCAGATTTATAACTAAAAAATAAAAATTTGAATTTTTGACATTTTCGAATTTTTATGATAATTTAAAAAAATATAAAAAATATTAAACTTTTTTATAAAATTTGTTTTTTTTTCAGAAAATGATCCTAATATCTCTAAAACCGTTGGCCGTATTAAAAAGTGATATAAGATAAGCTTGAAGATAATTTTAATTAGAATTTTTTGATATTTTTTTAAATAAAATCCGGCAAGTACATTTCGAGATATGCTTCAATATATAGCGCTACATTCTTGATTTGGCAAATCGCTATATATATCCCCAGAACTAGAGAAAATTCACATCAAAAGTATTAAAGGTTTAATACTTACGAAGACCGTGTATGCAAATTGACTGGGAAACCCGGGGGCCCAAAAATGTTGTTCCATTTTGCAACTCCTTGTTATTATTTTTCTTCTAAAATTTAAACAAAAAACAACTCCTTTATTTTTTCAGTTGCAACAAGTGTCAATTTTCATTTAAACATTTATTTGCCAAAACCATTTAAGAGACCTCATTTTTTACATTTTTATGACCCTTTTAAACATCCACTTTGAGCCTCATAAACACCTTAAAACATCAGCACTAACTTTTTCAGATGCTGTAAAATTGGTTTTAAATTAAAATTGAAAAAAACTGAAAATAATTTAAAATGAAATGACGCGAAAAGAGCCACCATAAAAGTTCAAAAGCTACAGTTGGTAAGTTGTACTCGTAGTAAAAAAAAAAAGAAAAAAGAATTGCATTTAAAGTTAGTGAAAGAGGTCGTGGCCATAATTGCATTTCTTTGCATGTTTTTGTATTTTCATCTGTGTAACGTTCTGTTTTTCATTATAATTTAGTAGAAGTTACCACAAGAACCGTGATGTTATTTTGTTATTTTTTTTTTCTTCCAAGCCATGAAAATAAACGACCAAATATTTAACACGTGCAATTGTGAATTGTTTAGTTTTTTTTTCCAAAGATCTTTTCGCTCTCTTACTCTTGAGTAAGATCAGCATATTTAGTACCATGAGCAACATAAACAAAGCTGCTGGAATCACAAAATAATTTAAATTAATAGCCAGGGTTAGAGGTTGTTATGTGGAGTGTTGAATGTGGAGATCAAGAGGTCAAAACGTAAAAAAATATTAAGGTGATCTTTGAAATTGTAAGAAAACCGAAATATAAATTACAATTCCAATATATTAATATTAAGAAAAATAGATAAATTAAAAACTCCTATTACAAAGGGAAACATAGGGTTTGTCAGACAATTCGGATATAGGGTATTATTAAGTACCTAAGCCTCCAATCTCCCATTTTTTTAATTGGCTATAGTTTTAGCCATAAATCACTATTTGTAAAATTTTATAAGGTTACACTATATATTTTAGCATATCTCGCAAACGACTTGTCTGATTGTATTCAAAATGATATCAAAAAATGTTTGATAAAATTATCTTCCAATATTTCTTACATTACTTTTGAATACCTTCAATAGTTAAAGAGATATTAAAGCTATTTGCTGAGAAAAATGTAAAATTTAACAGGTTGCACTATATGTTGCAGTATATCTCGCAAATCACTTGTCTCATTTTATTCAAAAAGATATCAAAAAATTCTGATTAAAATTATCTTTAAGTCGTTTTTACATTATATTTGACTACCATCAATAGTTAAAGAGATATTAAACTTATTTGCTGAGAAAATAACTCAAAATTATTATTTTTTTCTTAAATTCACTATTTTTGTCTAATGCTGTATGTAGAGTGAAAATTTAAATCTATTAAAAATTTCTTTATTAACTATTTGTGAAGACTTGTCTTTTCAAAAATATATAAAGAAAATAATGTTTGTTAACAAAACTTTGATAAAATAGTGAAAAACTTCTGCTATATTTTGGTAAAAAAATCATTTTTCATTCTAATTTCAGAATGCCAAATTTGAATATTTTTTTACATCTACACGAATTAAGATAATTCAAAATTTGTTTCAGCATATTATTTTGGAATATGTAAAAAATTACAGCAGATTTTTAAAATATTTTTAACTCATTTATCTCAGGACTTATTACCAAAAAAAAATGAAGTCAAGGCAAAAAAAATCAAAAATTCAAGCTTAAACATCTCTTTAACTTTAAGGTAAACTTATTATTTGATCTTGCCCAGCACTTTACCAAAATATAAAAATCTTCTTCATTTTAAAAAGTTATGATTTTTTAAAAATCCCTTAAAAAAATCATACCTCGAGTATGTAACTCGAGGTAATTAACTTTGATGTCCTGTAGCTTATATTGTGTTATTATAGGATGATTTCAGGATACTTTTTCTGAAAGCTTAGATCCTGCTCTACAACTCTTTCAAACTTTTTAAATTAGTCCGAGCAGTAGTTTAGGAGATACAGATTTATTACCAAAATAATTGCGTTTGACTGCACTGAACCCTGTAGCTTTTCAGAAGGGGTAGCGAAGCGAACCGGAATCATTTAAAAAAAATAAATAATGATTTGTTCTCCTCCAAATCAACTCAAAAAAACCTCTACTCTGCTTATGTAAAATTTTATTGAGATATTTTCCACAATTCACAAGTTACCTAATAATTTCCAAAAAAGTTATCACATCAGAAGGGGTAGCGAATCGTACCGGGAAATAAAATTTTCATCTATAAAATAATGCTCAAATTATTTGTAACATATCTAGCTTTTCATGAAGGATAAAGTATTTTGAAGCTCCTTCTGGTTATAATTTTCAAAGACTTTGTTAATTATTCTGAAATAAATTTCAGTAAAAGCCTACAAACAAACATCTTTCACAATTATTTTAGAACCCTGCTATTTATCAATTCACTACTACTCTTAAGCAAAAAACAACAACAATAAAGCTTGTCAAGTGAAATGTATGTCAGTGAACATGATAATTGCGTGCCAAGGAGCATCTAAATAAATGGGCATTAAAGTAGTTAACATCAACAGTAACATCTCCGCAACAACAGGAGTAACAAACCCAGTAAAACATTTAAAAAAAGGAACAACAAAATCACTGAATTAAGGCAATTTAGTTGGCCCCAACACCAACAAATAAATACACAAATAAAAATATTCGCAAAACAAAAACTGACTATGATCAACAAACGCCAAAAGTGAATGCAATATAAAGTGGCAGCTGCAATTTTAAGAAATTGACAGCCATTCAACCATCCCGAAATAAATACATGGAAGAAAAAAACAACAAACAACAAAAACAACCATTCACAGAACATAACAAATGTTACCAAAAACTAAAATGCACTTGGAACATGTAATGAGAACAAAAGCTTTTACTTAAAACAATTTTAACCAGAAGCAATGAAATAAAAATAAGTAGCAGCCAGAAACAAACTTTAAACCCAACTTAAGTAGTTAACCATTTCTTTACAGCCACTGTTCTTGGTCCTGACAAATAATAAAAACTGCTAAAAATGTAATTTTATAAGGGGAGAACGAGAATAAAAAAAAAAAATAATATTTATAAAAGAGTTTTTTTCTCTTTACGTTCTTAAGAACACTATGGAGTTTTGAATTTGAAATTAACCAACGTTTTAGCTGTCACTTTGTAACAGCAGCGCAATGAGAATTCAAATAATTTGCGTTTAATTTATAGGGACACACCGCATGGCAGATAACAATATCCCTATGCACTTAAAGGTCCTCTTTATGAAGCTAAAACACAATCATGAGAAGAACACGAAAAATGGTCATTCATTTATTACTAAAGATGCAACACTGATTGTCCATCAACGGGGGGAGATGTTTTTTTTTTCGCAAAAATGCGGCGGCAAATTTTCACTACGTAATTTGTTCTTCCAAAAAAAAAGAAAAAAAAAAAAAAAAGAAACATTGAAACCAACAACCAACAAAATTTAAGTGAAATTAGTTGGGTGATCAATTGGTCGCTACTTGTATGCGTAATTTATTAGTTTTCTTGAGACGTTTATATTCGAGCAACATGCATGTTATCTCTTTGTTCTTTGATTGCAACATATATATGTATGGTATAGGCCTCTTTAGAAGGCTTAATATTAGTTGCATGATAAATTGCAATGCAATCGGCTGATTATGAATTATTTAAAAGGCGAAAAGATTACTTGTTGTCTGATCTTTTCATTTTCATACAAATCATTATTATTATGACTTTAGTTGTTAAGGAGGAGCAGAATATTATGAATCTGTTTTGTTGATCTGCAGATGTTGGGTAATTAATTATAGATAATTAAAATTGTTTGGTGGTTATGATTTTGTCTGCGCCCTTAAATACTTAATTGAAATTTCGATAAAGAAATTTATATCATAAATTTGGTGGAATGATAAAGAAAACCAAAACCAAAGCATTACAAGTGTTGTTAAGGTATTAAACGAGTGATTTTTCAACATACCGAGAGAAAGAGGTTGACTTTATATACATATGTATATTGATTTGCATTAATGATAAAAATTTATAAAACAAAAAAAAAATATGATTTTTGTCCCTAATTTTATTCATTTATATTTATGAGAAATAATCTATTATTTTCCATACATTTAAAAAATTTTAATTTAAAATTCATATTAACTTTGGTAACACAGGCTAGCCTAGCTGCAGGTTATTGTGTATTTTGATTCGGAAGAAAACACTTCCGAATTTCAATGCATAAAGTATAAAAATTCGAACGATATTCCTTTTGAATTTAGTTACAAAATATTCACAAAAGGTTTAACTACAAAAAAAAATTTTTTTTTGCTTTTATTTCAAATATTAAATCTAACTCGCACACGAAGAGTAACAAAATATTTGGCAAAATGCTTGTCCCAACAATATTATTTTCATTGCAATGATATATTGTCATCGCAAACAATGTTATTGTTAAATATAATCTATTTGCAAAATAATTTTATTGTAGAACATTATACATTTGTTCTTAATTTTCAATTATATTGTTGTTACAACATGTTAAGCAGTATATTTTTATTAAAACCACATTATTGTTGTTAATATTCTAATATTTTCAATTAAAATTAAACTCGAAAAAAAAATTTTGTATAAATTTTTCAGAATATAAAAGTTTTTACACGGATAATATGTGTCAACTTGTAAGTGTATTAAAAATATTTCTCTGGTTTCATTCACTGGTGATGAATCTGTTTAAATTTTTATACTAAAGTGATTTGTTTTTTACATAAAAAAATTATAATTAATTATACCGTACACCACCAAAGGTGGTTGGGGTATTATGTGTTTGTGCAAATATTGTAACGCAGAGA
>MINK01172079.1:0-27789 GCA_001735545.1 Phormia regina
TTTTATTTATTAATCGATTTTAAGCATTTTCAATTAACTTAAAAAAATCGGAATCCGCGGTTTTACAATTTGTTTATACCGAAACTTATCCATTTTTACATTTTTTTAAAACGATATTTGTTTCCTTATATACCAGTTTTACGTTAGTGTAGACTCGTTTGTATGGTATGGAAATAAGATATCGATGCTTCCAGTTCGAAAGAAAATTTACTTCATTCTAAGATATCGTCTCTTAAAATTTTCGTCCTGACATTGTAAACTGGATCAAAATGAAAAAAAAGTTCTGCAAAAAAAAAAAATCACACGAGAGGACTTTGTGATGCTCATTTAAAAGTGTAATAAAAACAATTGGAATCAAATCGAGTCCGAACAAAATTTGGATATTTGACATTTTTTTACATAAATGCAGGGTGTCCATTGCAGCTTCATTTCATAATTTTCTGTATTATACTGCACGATAACAAAATTGTATATGGTAGTTCGGGGGTCCAGTTTAACGCCTACCTCCTAGTATGAATTATGACCATTTTTTAACAAAGGATATTTTAGGTAATTTTTTTGGGTCACCTGAATAGGTTTAATATTATTTATTCAATAAAACAACAAGATTTTATGATTTAAATGGTACTTTTTTGCTTTAAATAATACTAAGATATTATTAATAAAAATAGCATTTTTTATTCAATTTAACATAAACATAAATTACATTTAAAAGGGACAGATATGATATTTTGTGTACTTAGTGGTATTATTTTGAATTCTTTNNTATTTGCACAAACGCATAATACCCCAACCACCTTTGGTGGTGTAGGGTATAATTATATTTAAAAGGGACATATAATGATATTTTGTGTACTTATTTCGTGTTGCCATTATGTGTTAGCAATTTCCATATATTAAGGTCGAGATAGTAAGCTGGACAATACGAAGTGGTATTATTTTGAATGTCGCTTCGTGTCTTTAAGAAAGTATTCAATTTAAATTAGTGTGGTCAACTGTATATGAAGAAAAAATAAGATATAAAAGCTTCCAGCATAAACACATGGTATCCGTTATAGTATCATACTGTACGATTACGAAATTTTGTACGGAAGTTCGAAGGTTGATATAAACTTGTAAATTTAAAATAGGTGTGTATAATCTTTAAATAGGTTTTATAATGTTTAATGATTTCTGGATAGATTTAATATTATTTATTCAATAAAACAACAAAATATTTTACTTTTGGTACTTTTTTCTTTAAACATTATTAAAAATTAAAATAACATTTTTTTATTCAATTTAACCTAAAAAATTGTATTTGGAAGAGACTTATAAAAATATTCAATTTATAACAGAACAAATCAATTTACTCTAACTTCTTCCAATCTCTTTAGATAATATATTTTGTATATAAATGATATTTCGTATTGCCTGTCGGACTCATAAACATTGCGTGACAGAACATTTGCTATTACATTAAAGTTTGCTTTTATATTCGGTTACTACGAAGTGTAGTTATTTTGAATTGTTATTCATTGTTTTAACGATGCTGCGGTGTGAATAGACTCATACCGCAGGAGCATTTTGTTATAAAGCCCAAAGGACTTCGTTCTTAAAAAGTAAGTTTGGAATTTTTTTCCGAATTTTTGTTTTAAAAAATTGAATAACTTGTGTTCAATAATAACTGAGATATCGATCAAAATGTATTTTTAATTTTTTAAAGCCCTTGTTTTATTATTTGTTTGTAAGATGGTAAAACATGTAGCACAGCAGAATATAACTTCAATCAAGTTTAGTTTTTTATTTGGTTATCTTAATTTGAACAGTAAAAATTATATAAATGATTACTTTTAGTAAAAATTTTAAAAATTTACATTTTGCAGCTCTTTCAAAAAAGATGGCGTTTTTGGGGAACGCTCTTCCCGCAAAACCCTATACAAATTTGATAACGAATGTTTTTTCTCAAATCCTGCAAAATTAATTTCATATATAAGTTCCGGTCACTAGCCATGAGAACCTATTACGTGACTAGTTTTGCACGGTTCCTTTTCCTCTAGAGGTATTTGCAAAATTGTTCAAAGTGAACTGAAGCAATTTATAAAATAAAGGGGAAAGTATTTAGGTTGAATACATACTTAGTTGGAATTCACATTTCAAATACATTTGATAATTAACAATTTGTTAATAAATACTGTAGAGCCTCGATTATCTGTGATTCTATTAACCGGCAACGTCGATTATCCAAGAAAAAAAATTTGTTATTGTTTTATTTTTTCCAACAATTTAATTTTATTTTTGCCCTGAATAACCGTGATTAACTCTATTATCCGGAATTCAAAGCATAATTTTTTACCTTGAAGTTGAAAACTACCCGGTTCAAAACTAGTTACGTGACAGGTTCTCAGGGCTAGTGACTGGTCCCAGTTTCAAAACTTTATATGAGAGAAACTTGACACTTTTAGATGTGGTTGTCATTGGAGGTCGCTATTTAGTCCCTTGGGAGAGATTGCAGGACTGGTCTAAAAGAACAGGTTTTTGTTTTTATTTAACCTTTTTGTGGGTCAAACATTTGGACATTTAAGTAAATTTTCAAAAAAAGATTACACTTTAATTTAATAACTATTTAGAATCAGGTATAATTTGCCTAATCAAAATAAAAAATTTAACGTTAGAGCTTCAAATGGACAAATTAAAAGTGCTTTGTTTAAACAAGACTCTAAGGTAATTAATGTACAATTCTAATGACAATGATGACTCGTATATTTTCTAGAAGATTTTAGCGATTAATTAAATATAGTTTTTGTATACAGCTTATACAAAAAAAAAATGAAAAAGAATAGAACAATAAATAACTAAGATTTGCAAAAAAAAAAATATATATATAAAAAATTGATTAATTATACTGAAAAAGTTTGATTATGTATTCGGTAATTTGAAAATACTTAATATATGTATACGATAGCTGCTTAATAACGTGATAATTCTGGCACGGTAACGTTAAAGTCTATTGTCATTAAAAATGTCAACAAATAAAGTTGATGATGATGACCCTGTTTTATTATTATTTTTTTTTTTTTGTCTACACGAAAATTGTGCATAAATAAATTACATATTAGAAAAACTAACTAAATAAATAACTAATGAACAAAATCATCTAAGCTGCTATTCAATTCATTTAATTTAATTTTATTTAATATTTATAATTTTGTTTACATATGTTATAAAAGAGATTAAATAAATTATTAAGGAAGCGTGATAATACAAAAATTTTATTTTAATTTTTAAAATAATGAAAATACTACAAAGCAGACTCGACTAAATGACGGTCTGTGTTATTTATTTATTATTTTTAATTTATTTATTTTTTTTTATTTTATCATTTTTTTCTCTGTATATGCACAATTATTTTAATTTGTTAATTATGGTAGTAGTTAGCAGCTACGTGCATAGATTTCATTATAAATTTAATTAAAACAATTTATTCCCAGTCTGCGACTTGATGAAACTTTCCCACAAACTTATGTAATTATATTACATATTGCAAAAGTATCCAGTAAAAACAACATTGAAATGTCGTTATTTTAAATATAATTAATTTCCTTTTTGCGACCTCATAAAACAACCAAAAAGTCAGGCATTATAATAAAACTAAATGAATATGAGTTTCAAAGTAAAATATATTGTATATATGAAGTCATTTTAATAGTTAATTGTTTTAATTGTCATTAATTTTAAATGAAGTTCTTTTCTAATTTTTTTTTTACACATTAATTTTTAAAGTTATTTTCAACATCAAAATATTCTTTTATTAAATCAAACAAATAAAATACCGATAAACAGGATAGACATAATATTATGTATTTATCTCTGTTTTTAAAAGTTTCGGATCATCCTGTTATTAAAAACAGCTGATTCCTGTCTTTAAAATAATAAATGAATTTTGTTTATTTAATACGTACGATTTACGTATTAAATAAAAAAGGGGGTCCATAAAAGAGCAATACTTATCTGAATATTACTTTTTTAATATAATAAATATTTCCCAACAATCTCTTTAACATCTATTTTGATATTTATTAAAATTTATTATTTATCAACCTCTTAAAAGTGAATTCTTTTATTCTCTGCTTTAAAATTTTTTATTCAACCAATAAATTAAACTAAATCTATTTTTTCATTAAAATTCATAAAAAAAAAACTTAAATATTTTTTGTATTCATTGCACTTATAAAAAACAATAATAATAATAATAAACACACTTTTTAAAATTGATCTTAAAACAAACTAAATTAAGAAATCGTGAAAGGAAATACAAAAAATATGATCATAAAAAATTAAAAAAATTAAACGTATTAGAATTTGTGAGCTAAATACCACGATAACTTCAATTTCCGTTTAATTTAAACAAAACGTATTAATTTTTTTTTTAAGATTAATTCTTTTTTGTTTAACAAGTGTTAAGAGCATTTTTAAATATTTGAGAGGAAGTAAGTCGATAAATAAAAAAATATTTAAAAACAATTTATTATAATTTATTATAAAGAAAAACGAAAAAATGAATTGAAAAAAAGTAGAAACAAATTGCGAATTAAAGTTAAAATTTTATAAGTAGGTACTGGAGCAAGTTTTTTTTCTTATTAGTTAACTTTAAGTTAAGTTAATCCACAAACAAATTTTAAATTAATATAATTCCTTTTTAAAATATTTTATAAATATAATTTAATATAAAACGAGAGAAGAAGGTATAGTCGGTTAAGCCCGACCATATGATATCCTACACCATTGCCTATGTGTACTAAAATTCGGGAAGGAGACAATTATGGACCTATACTTGTATTAAGTGAAAAATAACAAATACTATTACAGGTCGATACTAAGATATATATGCACTTTTTGGTGATTCCCGAAATTGGGTCTTATATGGGAGCTATGGTCAATTATGGACCGATCTTAATGAAATTTTGCACTGTTACTTATACTTATATAAATATTATATTTGTCGAATATTAAATTAATATTAACATTTTTATGGGATTTATGCACGTTAAAGTGATTTTCGGAAGAGGGCTTATATGGGAGCTATGGCCAATGTTAAATATCATTGAAATATTTAAATTTCTAAGGTATTTTTGAGTGTTAAAACTCTATTCCGAGAGAAAATTTGTATGGGGGCTAGGTGAAATAATGGGCAGATCATAACCAAAATCAATAGGCTTCGTTCTTGAACCAAAAAAAAAAAATCATATGTACCAAATTTCATAAAATTATCTCTAAAATTAACACCTGTACAAGCTTTACATGGACAGCCAGCCAACCAGACGGACGGACGGACATGGCTAAATCGACTCAAAAAGTGATTCAGAGTCGAACGGTATACTTTAAGGTGGGTGTAGGGCATAGATTATTGACATAGATATGAAGTTAAAAAAAAACTCAAACGAAAAAAATTACTCAAAAAAGGCACACGTACTAGAATTGTTTTTATACTTAGGTTTTTTTGACAATCGACTTACGTTTTTGAAAACTGAACTTCATATCTATGTTATAATCTATGGTGTAGGGTATAATTAAATATTGATATACATTAGTTTTCATATTCAGCTGTTTATTTTAAACACAACTAACATGGGTTTAACTGGCAAATATAGCTGAGTTAAACCTAGATTATATACCAGACAATCAATTATTGAAACGCCTCATAAATGGCTTAAACTACGTTTAACTGATATTATTATTATTATATTATTATAATTTTTTTTATGAGTGTGATATTTTGGAATATTTCCACTAGAGTCTGAAGTCCTTTCACAAGTCATCGATAACATTTTATTCCAAATGTCGGTGACACTAATAAAGAAAATAATTCAATGAAATTTGGTACGAGGGTCTTTTATGATACAAAGACGAAGCTTATTGAAATTATATGCGATCGGTCCATTTTTTCACCTAGCCCCCTTTTAATATTCGTATATTTTAAAACTAAAAAACAATAATAGTGACAAAAACTGTTAACGGCGAAATAAAAAAAAAAACATCGAAAATATTTAGTTCGATCATCAGATATTATTGTAGATGTAGTTGAATAAATATAATTTTCTATATTCAGATTTTTTTGATCTCGATAATTAGTATTTTTCTACGAAAAGATTCATTTATCCTACAGAGTGCCAGTATTTTAAATTATTATTTTTTGTGCCCCATACCACTATAGCTGTTCAGATGATGAATGTATAATAACTATTTTAAGAATTAAAAATGACTTCAGTTTCCTACTAGACAATGAAACTTATGAGTTGCGTCTTCAAGAAAACAAAAATAATAATAATAATAATAAAATCATAATTTCGAAGCCGGTATAGACAAAAATATTAAAGAAAATTTTCGCAAAAATATAGGCCCATAATAAGTTCGATATTTTCTATTGCAAAATGCTAAATATATTAAAAAGATGCATAGCAATAACTATGGATTTGAAATTTATTTACACGAAACGTTGTAAACACAAAATAGTCATATTATATATCATTTTAAAGGAAATTGTGTCTTCTATAAACCCATGTATAATATATTTTACTATTTTAACATTTTTGGCACACTTTTCTTGAAACAATACGAACAAATGCAAATTATGTTAATTATGTCCATATTAACATATAATTTGAGAGTGAAAATTTTCTAAATGCTAATAGGTATGAACATAATTTCTCCACATGATATTAAATATTTAATTTAGAATTGATAAATGTGAAAATCAGAAAAAAATATATAATTTTACTATATATTTTTAGGAAAATTACCTCACAGAAGGCTAAGTTTACTGGTAGGCTGTGATAATTTTTTGCAGAACCTTTAAAAACATATTGAGCTATATAGTTTAATTTACAGAAAGACCAAAATCTGTTGATAAATTTTTTTACAGACTCAAAAAGTTCAACATTTCATCTAAAATTGATAATTTTTGACCACTGCTAAATGTAGGGAGAACGTTCAGAACTTTTCAAAATTACACTTACACCTTTTCTTGCGTTCCCGTCTTTCAGAAAATGTCAAAAAATATTAAACTTTTTGAACAAAAATTTTTTAAAAATGTTAAATATATAAAGTTATTTTTGGACAAAAAATTTAAATTTTTTGAAATTATGAAAAAAAATTTTCTAGTTATCGAATTGAGCTAACTAAGAAATTTTAATAATTTAGAAAATTGTAGAAAATTTTAGCATATTTAAAAAATAGAAATTTTATTTTAAATATTATAGGGCAAAATCGCGAAAAAGTTAAGGCCAATTATGAGAAATTTTAAATATCTTTTAAACCATACAAGTTATTTTGCACAGTACGCATGTTTTTCTCTTGCCTTGCTTAGGAGAAATCATAAATATTTCAAATCGGTTAATATTTGCAAAAGTTATAAGCCACTTTCGAGGTAGTCAAATTTGGCCCAATGTAGCAGCGCCATCTAACAATATTCTGAAAGCTTAACATCTCTATCTTTGTTCCAAGTTTCATATAAATAGGTTCAGTGGTTTCAAAGATCCAGACTTATTACAATTTACTTTGCTTTTGGACTCACTGCTCATTACGAATCTAATAGCTAAATTAGACTTTAAAAGTGGAAAGGCTAAATTTCTGATCCTTACGTCTCTTGTTTACAAAGTCAGAATTGTGACAAGAAAAATTGCTTTTTGTAGAATAAAGCGCCACAGGCAAACATTTTCGTTAAATATAATTAATGTCTATTTTTTTGTACGAATTAATATGCTAAAATGCTTAAATTGATGATACTGTAAAAATTTTAGTTTATTAAGGCTATATTGAGAAACAAATGAGGTTAGAAAAAAACTAAAAACGAACATTTTAAGGTTATAAGTAAATAAAAAGGCTAAACTGGCAACACTGGTGGGGACTGTAGCGGAGACTATTGTTAGGTCATTAGATAGGACTGAATTGAAGACTGTAGTCTCAACTATAGTATCTACTATAGTCTCGACTATACGTAAGATTGTACTGGAACTAAAGTTGGTGACTTATGAAACTGTATATTACAAAAATATAAAAATAATTACTTCAAATATCCTAATATTTACAAAGACAGCAAATACAAATATATATAGTAGTGATGTAAAAGTTGATACTAAGAACTTTTTTGATGCTATTTACCGAATTAAACATAAGTTTTATAACACAAGTAATTAGGACAATTCAATTAGGGAAATTGTAGTGGAAATGTTCAAATATTAGATAAGGAATTATATATTAATGAACCTAAAGCGGAAGGTTATGTTAATAACAGGGCTATATTTAATATGATATTTTACTATTTGATCTGAATGAGATCATGTAATTATTTGGTGTCGCAAGAGATGCTGTCCGAAGCTGCTAGTGTTCTTTAACTGTAATTTAGAATAGAACTAAATTCCTTGAGATTAAATTATTAGTATTCATAACAGTATTCACTCATTCGTTGTATATATTTAAATATTCGAAATACATAAGGACTGCGCACGAAAAAAATCCGTGCATGTAAATCTGCTTATATAAACTAACAGGACTTATTTCCTCTCAATTGTTTTATTTTACCGATATAAAATTGTGAATTTTGATATTTTTTTTTTTTTCAATTTCCATTTTAATAAAAACTAGCCTTTCTTTTTCAATAAAATTTGGCACACTGCTAGTGAACATAACGACTAATGTAAACCATTTAACAGAATTATTTATTTTTCACTACTTCAAAAGTTATAAGCTCTAGAGCGCATGCACAGATTTTTTCGTGCGCAGTTCTTAAGGCTCAACTACATAGAACACTTTCGCTACAACTGCGACAGCAGAATAACGGGAATGAAATGTTATAATGTTGGAAACATTATGTTAAGGGGTGAAGAAAACGTAGATGAGAAATTTTAATTTTATTTTGTCTTTTTTTTAACAAAAATCTTATTTTTTCTCTGTTTTTATTTTTCTATTGACTTTTTTAAACAAAATTAATCTTTGTTTTGTTAAAAAAAAATTAAAAATTTGTGAAAAGAACAATTAATTTGACAACTTATGTTAAACATTATTGCTGAGCTTTGTGTTTAAACATTTATTGCGAAATAGATTTGTTATTGGTCCACATGTAAAATGAAAACACAGAAAGAATTTGAAAATTGCGGACACAAACATGTTAACGTGTGGACTAGGGGTTACTTTCAGTAAAAAATACTATTTGAAATTCATTTTGATACAATATTTTTTTTTTTATTTTCCATCCCTGATGTGTAGTAATATTTTGTTAAGCGCATTTATAACTGTATAAAAATTCAGAATCATAATATTCTAATGCTACGAGTTTTTTTTTTAATTTTTAAATTTTGTTCCAAGAAAAATACTAAAGCTCAAGAGGCACACCCGCTTACCTGTCTTCTTAGATATTAATAACCCTTACAGTATAAAAAACACCAGGTCTTAAGTGTCAAAATCCACAAATTGTTCAAGCTTAACATTTAAGTTCGGTTTTTTCCATATTCATTTATTTGACACGTTCATTCTATCAAGATTTTTAACAATAAATTTTAAAGTCATTGTTTGGTTGTTTTTTCTTCTTTCGGCACTTAAAAAAATTAACAAATAAAAAAAATAAATTTTGCAAAACAATTCCCTACATCAAGATAAAAACTAAATAAAATCCAATACAACGTAAAGTTAAAATAAACCGCAAGTAAAACTAAATAACAATAAATTACAAATATTAACTTAAATGTTATTGCAAAATGCTCCAAGTATAAGCGAAAGTAAAAACAAATTAAATTAAAAAAAAACAAAAAACGCAAACAATAATACAACAACAAAATAAAAGACATTCATAACCAAAAATGAAAAAAAAGGAAAAAAAATAACAATAGTAAAATTATTATGTACTCGTACCCTAGTACATACTAGAGTGTGTACTTTAATCATTTAATAGAGTACACAAACATTGCTACAATCATATAGTACATTGGCAGACAAACAAACAAACAGACATACATTGTAACATATTTGTATTTACTGGTAATGTTGTATGTTATATTATATATGTATATTCATCTACTACATACATACTTATTTATTAATAGTCGTATATAAAAATTTCTGACGAAACACCCTGTATATGGAGATATTTACACATAGATGAATGATGTATGAAATGCGCGTAATAACATTCCATTTCAGAGACCAACTACACAACAATCAGTGCTATTAAAGAATCGATTCAACCGCAATGCAAGGGAAAACAACCACAACAATTACCGTTGTTTGTATTGTGTGTAAGTGAATATTTAAAATGAAATTAAATTTAATTTACAAATGAAATTATGCTATTTATTTTATTTCATTTTTTTTTTTTAAAAGCTTACTTCAAAAATTGTTTTATACACTTTTTATGAGTTAATGTACAAACACTTTAAAGTAAAAGTTACCTTGCGTAAACTTAACGTAAGAATACACAATGCAATAAACAAACAGAATATATATTATATTAATTATTACGTTTATACGCACGATTATTGCAAAGAAAAATAATGTAAATGAATGTGACAACGCTGTTGGTTTTATTTGCAACTAATTCCACTAACCATTAGTTTTTGTGAATTATTAACTCGCAAAATTAAATATTAATTCTCCGTTTATATGGCAAAATGTTCATATCGCAATATTTTTATGATTTTATCAACTTTTTTAAATTTAAACAAGTTTTTAATTATGGATCCTACTTTTCGAAATAAATTCTTGTTAATACAATTATGTCAGTGTTGCCATTTTAGCACTTTCAGTTCTAGTTTTATCACTTAAACAGATTAATAAGTAAAAACTAATTGGTTTTTGAAAAACCGAAACTCGAAAACCAGATTGTTTACATACCTCTTTTTTTCTCGTTATGGTTTCTTATTACTTTTATATTTCTTAAAATTATTTTTTAAACTATAATTATGAACACTTCTATTTTTTATATTGTTTCTAACAATGTTTTAAAATTAGTTTGTTTAAAAAATATAGAAAACAATTATAATTAATGTAATTTATTTGACATTTTCTTTTCAACTTACATATACGAAAGCTTAATGATCTAAAACCTATGAANNGACCTAAAACCTATGAACAGGCTGTATCATAAACAATAATTTAAGAAGTTTTCGTTTAGACAAAAACTACATGATAATGGTTTTCGATTTGTATTGAAAAACCAAAGAAATTGATGTAGTTTTTCATTCAAAAACTAAATTAAGCTCAAAACTACTAGTTTATGTAAATGGCATATAAAATATATTAAAAATTTATAAAAATGTGTTAACCCAGGAAAAAATTTATTAGTTCTACAACTACTTCCAGAACACATGAAAATAGCCTGCACTTGTTTTACTTTAGCGTTACGACCAATAATTTTTGTTTAAAGTTGTCACCTCCAGAATTAGTTCTGTGAAAGTGTCAGCTAGCCAGTACCCATTCTATGTTCTAGTTCTTTCATCAATGATTATTGCCCGAAATTGCCACATGCAGAACTAGTACCATAGCAGCGTTAGGGAACAGTTTCAGAACCTGTTTTTTTATTCTAACGGGCTATTTCCTAAAAAGCACACTTTTAAATTCAATTTAATTTTGTTAATATTTTTACACCCACCATCAAAAGATGGCGGGTATATTGATTTTGTCATTCCATAAGTAACATATCGAAGCAATCATCTAAACTCCATAAAGTATATACTTTCTGGGTCCTGGTTATATTCTGAGTCGATCTAGATATGTCCGTTAGTCTGTCTGTCTGTTGAAAGCAGGATAGAGCTCGAACGGGTCACAAATTTTTATCTTTTTCTGGTTTGTATTGAAAGTGGGCAAAATTGGTTAATAAACAAATAAAGTTATGTGCTAAAAACTAAAAACACATACTTTGCTGCTGATATCTTTAAAACAAAATATGTACTACAACGAAATTTTGTGCAGATAGTTCGAGGGTCGATATAAATTTGGAAACCAAAAATGGCCGTGATCCGCCCACCACCCATATAAGGTGAAACAACAAATAGTTTAAGGACCAATGTAAGCTCGGAAATAAAAAATGGGCGGACCCCACCGCCGAGCCGTATCTAATATTCGCGCTTGTTTGTTTTGGAATTTGTGACATTTTTTATACAAGTTTTTTAAATAGTTTTAAGAAGTCATTCGAGGAACAGAAGTGATAAAGAAGTCATACAGAATCAATTCTTAAGCACTAGTTCACTAAAATATTATTTAAAACCAATTTAGAACCACAAAAAATTTTACTCCATGGTATCAGAATTAGTTATGATAACACAAGTTCTGGGAATGTTATAAAAGAATCTGAAGAGGTTCTGATTACATCAGTTCTAGAACTAATGATTCTAGAACATGTTCTTAAAATTTTCTTGGGAAATTATATTTTTAAATAATAACTGTTTATTTCTTTTTTAAGAATTTCTTATTAAATTTTACGAAATTAGTTGCCAGTTTTAAAACATTATAAACTCTACTTTTACTTTATTTCTCAATATTATCGAGCAAAAAAGGAACTAAAAAGTCATGAATTTAACATTGTGTTGTCATTGAAACATTCTAATTTAGCTTAATACTTTAAAATTTTGTAAAATTTCAATTGTTTTAGAAATTGTGTAATAATATTTTTTCCAGCTACAAATTCATTTATTTGGACTTTTTTAAAGTCAATTATTAAGAACTTCCAAAATGGTTCAAAATATTCACTTTTCTCCACTTTTGAAGAAGTGAAAATGTTCTTTTTTCGAAGCTCTGGATCGGGTTTTTGTCTGGGTTACCAATAATTCCAAATTGTGAAAAATATTTTTAAGCTGTCATTTGATATATATTTTACAAGCAATAAGAGCACTTTATCAATTACATTTTCTGGCAACACTGAACGGCCTTTTATTTTAATGATGTAGTTGAAACTTAAAGAAGGCTTCACATTTTTGGGGTTATTTTCCAAAAATATGATAGCATTTTTTCACACGCAAATGATCATAAACTAAGAGCAACATACTATGATTGTAATATATGATTACAAGTTGAATTAAGCATATTTTGACTTAATCATTATTATGATTCCATTTTATAATTTATTAGTAAAGTTTATAAATTTTTCTTTAATATAGCTTTCGATTTCATCATGTTATCATTTAATAATCTCATATTATCATACGCATATATAATACCAAGTTATCATATTTATAATTCCATTTTCTCATATATAATCCTATTTTATCATATATATATAATCCCATGTTTTCATATTAGTATTATATTAGCATTTTTACCACGATATGTGGTACATTCATCATAGTGAATAAATATAAACCTTATCAATTTTTATTTGTTCATATCTGAATTAAATGAGAATTAATATACTAACAAACTACTGGACTGATAACCAAGAATGTTTATTCAAAAGTTATTAAAAGCAAATAAAAATATTAGCTTAATAGTTGCAGAATTAACTGAAAGGTTGTAGAATTAACTTATTAGATGTAGAATTAACTTCCAGCTGTATTCAACAAAATAATGTATACTTGATAAAGGTTTACTAACTTTTTCTTATGAAAATTTACATACAAAAAGATAGTAAACCTTTATCGAATATACTGCTGTAAATGTTTGGATTTTTCATAAATATGATTGCATACAAAAATATTTATAATTATTAAAGTTTTGATTATGGGTAATCATTAAATGATCAAACAGAATCATAAACATTGCTATCATGAACACGGTATTATTCAAATCAATGAAAAACTGTATATATTAACATTGAATAGTAGTAATGATCATGCTGTAACCATGTTTTTATTTAAAAGTTTCAGAGGGCAATGGTTCCTTCCCAAACTCTATCCAAGCTTTTTACATTTTGAAAGGTTTTTTTTTTTTTAATTTATTTATAAAAATTTCAAAAGCCAGAAACGAAATCAATAAATAAATACATTTTATAAATACAATAAATAAATACATTTTAATATAAAAAAAAAAAAATATTGGATTAAAATTCATTTTGGTCCAAATATAAAAATTTTTAACAAAAATATTCTTAAAAATGTAATGAATTTTTAAAAATCGGTTCACATGTTATGAAATTATTAAAAAAAAAACGTTTTGAAATCACTGTATAGCGTTTATACGTCAGATTCCAAATAAAAATAATTTACAAAAGTTCAGTCCATATAAACCCATTTCCGAAAATCGGCTTAAAATCATATAGATGTTCAACGGATTATTCACTATTTGTATATTTTAGACTTAGTAATAGTATTGGTACACAATTGGCCATAGTTCCTCAAAGTCAGTGAATTCTTATGATCATATACAATTGTCTAGGCCAATCATCTCTTAATTGTTTTCCTTTATATTAAAAGAAGACTATTTCGTAAAAGAAAACTATTCCATAAAAATTTTAATGATTAATACGACTTCCATTAATACATATAAATATATATTGCATATGTATGCAAAAAACTTAATATATATGTGTATCGTTTGACCTTGAATACGTCAAGTATCTATCCCATTATTAAGAATCTTAAAATTTTAAATAGTTATTATAAATTTAAAATACATGAAAAAGTTAGTTAATTATTTAATTTTTTTGACATACTCTTTTTAAAATAGATTAATTAAACCAATATGTTCAAGGTAAAATAAGCGGAATAACAACAACGGTATTAATATTTAATTTATTAAAATGACAAGAAATAAATTTATTATAATAAAATAAAAAAATGAATTAATGATTAAATATTTTATTTTATATACATATATAGTATATAGTTCTGTATAAATATCAATACACATATTTATATAAATGTATATATTAAGTGGAATACCCTGTTGTTAAATGTACGGAAGTCATTGTCGGCCGACACATCTTGTCTGTCCACTTTTCTGTTCCTATAACTAAATATTATTTGGCGTTTAATTGTAGCTACAAGAAAAACTTTAAAATACAATTATTTATATATGTATGTATGCATGTGTTTAATATACAATCTTTTTAGTTTTTATTTGTTAAATCTAATTTATTTAATATTCAAATTGTGTCTCGAATGTTACACTTACTTAAGTAGATTTTAAAAATAGACAAATATTTATACTTATTTAAGAAAAAGTTTGAGAAAATTTTATTAAAATAAAACTTATTTTACAAAACACGATTAAAAATAATTAAAGAAAAAGGCTAATGATAATAATCACACACAATTAATAGGAAAAAATTTCTTTTTTTTTTACACATGAATAAATTTTAATTTATCATTAAATTTATAAAAATTTTTACCAAGGAAAGTATTTTTTGTTTGTTTAAAAAAATATAATATGTATTAAGCAAAAATTTAATTCTTTGTTTATTATTATTATATACTTTAATACATACATATGTAGTATTCTCAGAAATTTGTATATTTACTTGGAAATTTCTGTTTATTTAAATTTATTTATTTACTCAATTGAAATATTAAGTTTAATTTAAAATTATACGTAAATATGTTTTTTTAAGTCATAATTAAAGTCTTAAAAAAAAGAGTTTCAGTTTAGATCTATTTGGATAATAAAAATTTGTTTTAAATGGAAAACAAAGCAACCACAAAGAATTGAATATGAATATAGTTTGCTAAGCTATATTATTCCCTATTTTGTGGAACGACTTTTAACATAACATATGAGTGCAATGGCCATCATTAATCACTTTCAAAAATATGGGCGGACCAGGAACATTTGGTGAAGAAAAATTAACTGAAACATTTTTAATGTTTGCATTTATTGTTTTCGAGTTTATATTGGTCCTTGAACTATTTTTACAAAATTTTATGATGTTTCATCTTATATGGGACATGGGTGGTTTATATCGAACCTTAAACTATCAGGTCGGTCTTTAACGACTATATCGTTCGTTGTCGTACATGGTTTTGATTAAGAGATATCAGCAGGAAAATATAAAATGAAGCTACAACTGACAATTGTGTCTATTTGAGCGATATTTCTTCACGTTTCATCCCTATCCAGCTTTCAACAGACAGGCAAACGGATGGACGGTCATATCTAGATTAACTCATAATATAGCCATGACCCAGAAAATAAAAACATTATAGGGTTTTAAATAATTATTACGATACATAACACACGGAATGATAAAATTTTTTTTAGCTTTGCGACTACATGCAACTTTTCATATCCCTTTTGCTTCTCTACATCTCTTGCCAACAGACATAAAAGTTGCAGCGATTTTTTTCCAAGGAAAATCCCCAATGCAAATGGGAGGTACAAATCCTTGGATTATCTTTGAATAAGAGGAGTAAATTTTGAAAGAATCATAATGAACCAACTTGGTGCCTATGAACAACGACTGAATTAATCAAAGTTAACACTTTATCGAATCTTATTTGATGCAGTATTCGCTTAAGGTATGTTCAGACTAGTCAAATATAAGATGATAAACTGAATTTTTGATTTTTCAAAAGAATTTGTAGTAAAAAATTTCTATAATTTTGTGTTACAATTTTTTTTTTCGGAAACCAATTTCAAAATAAGTCCGAGACTATTGACAATAAGACGTCTTAAAGTCAATTATACTGCACATAAGGAAAGCGCGCGAATAAATCCGTTCTTGGGTTTATAACTTTTGATGTGATAAGTTGCATGGTAATAGCAATAAAATGAAAATTTGAATGGTAAGCTGGTAATGGAAGACAAATAGTATCTTCAGTCTACAAAACTCAAGCAAAATAGAAAGGATTTTGGGAGAAAAGTGCCAAAATATCATTTGCACTGAATTTTATCAGAAATTTTGAGAGGAAGTATAGCCAGAAGGCTCATAAGAAAGCAAGAAAAAATCCTAATAGAAACGCAAGCGAGAATTTGGAGGAAATAAATAACATGAAAGTTCTTCGGACGATGAAATGATCGTTCAGGGTGACTTTATCCAGGAGGGTCATAATCCCTCTAGCAGATGTTAGAGGGATTATGACAGAAAATTTTCGCGTATTAAAGAAATCAAAATTCCTAAGAAAAATTTTAATTTGGGAAGTCTTTTGCATAAGCAGGAATGAAGCACTTCATTCTTAGAAAATGGTTGCATTAAGCAAGAAATATACGTGAATGAGTGCCTTTGGAAATGACTTCTACATTTTCTTATAAAATTCAGTATATCCCCAGTTTTCTGACCTTTTCTCGCTATTTTCCATTACAACAAAACAATTAAGTTGTAACAAAGAAATTGTTAGTTTTTGTGCCGAAAGTTGCTAATCCATTAAATTATCCGAAACTCCGTGCAATTGAAATATATTGGACTCTAGTAAAAAATAATTTAAAGGACATTAAAAAAAAAG
Source organism: Phormia regina (assembly GCA_001735545.1). Lineage (NCBI taxonomy): Eukaryota > Metazoa > Arthropoda > Insecta > Diptera > Calliphoridae > Phormia > Phormia regina. The sequence goes on from MINK01172079.1 coordinate 17,340, forward strand.
CTTAGTATAAAATGAAACGGAATTTAAAAATAAATGGACTTGTCGAGCAATAAAGTGAACGAAGCGCAATAAAATCTATAATTAATAATTTTGGACGATATCATATATATATCAACAGGAACTAATTTATTCTTTTATGTTTAGAACTTGAACATAACAGTCATTAATAAATATATCACTTTAAGAAAATTCGACAACTGGTTTAGTTTCTATAAACAGATTTGCATGCACGAATTACTATGACTGGTATAGGATACAGAACAATTTTAAACGATGTAATATATTCATACGCTGAGGAATATATGCCGCTATTTTGAAGATTCCAATACAATAATGACCCCAAACACACCGAGTGGTTACAATCCATGGAGGTACGTATTTTGAAGTGACCTGCCCATTCACCAAATCTCAATCCCATAGAAAATCTATAAGATTTATCGGCTGCGGTTATAAGTGAATGACAAAATATTTCAAAAGAGACTATTGCTTCTTTAATTGGTTCAATACATCGTCGTTGTGAAGCAGTACTTAATAACAAAGGATACCCGACAAAATACTGACTTATTCAAAACTTCAGACCATATTTGTTAAGATAATACCTAAGTTTCCATTGTTTTGTCAGTACCATATTTATGAAGAATTTTAATTTTGGTTTATATTTTTAGAATTTAATAATTTATGTTCTTAATTTTTGTTTATTTAAGTAAATTATTTTTTTTTTTTAATTTATTTTGAATTTTGTTCCATTTATAAAAAATTAGGAAAAGTTTCTATTGTACATTGCACATCGATCTTGAGTTATGGCAAAATATACTAGTAGACCTAATATCAGATACACCCATAAAAAATCCATAACTGAGGAAAACACTAAAAGCAGATTCATGTAAAGCACATCAAAATCCATTAAGTCTATAAGGGAAAATTTGTTTGCCAACCAGTAAATAGAATAAACCCACATAAATTATATAAAATAAATTTATATAAACAAATAAATAAAACTATTAAAAACTATGTCATTTGTATTTTCTCCTTATGAGAATGTAGTTTAACTCGAAACTTTTTTTTAGACTTATTTCATCACGATTATTACCTCATAAATCGAGTAAAATCGTATAATACCTAAATTACACACACACACACATCACTAACTCTTGTAAAAAAAATTCAAAATGGAATATATACATATATCGTATGTATGTATGTATATATATACATATGTATATAATTAAAGTATGCACTATTTTCCAAGCTGATCACAATAAATTTCGAAATATTTCTATTTTTAAAAACTAAATACAATTTTCACACGAAATACTAAAATGGCAAGTTGATGGATGGTTGCATGAAAGGACAGACGTACGGAAGGACAGACAGACGGATGCCAAACAAGTATGAGTTTATTTCACTTACATTTTTCCAAAGTGTTGTATAATGACGTTTCTTTCTATTTATTTAAGATACTGTATAAACCAAATTTACAAAAATATATATATGTATGTAGCTTAAGCCAATATTTTAAAAATTGTAATACATATATATTACATATATACATATATATTTTATTTTTTTAATTTAGCACATTTAATTAAACACAAAAACATATAAATATATTTTAACTTTTTCTTTTTTTGTGGTTTGTTGATTAACTAATTTATTTTTTTTTTTAAGTTTTATATATAAAAATCGAATTTATTTTTTTATTTAATTATTTAAACATTTGCTTTGTATAATTATTTATAAAACAAAACACCGAGAAAACAACAGCGGCTTAAAAATTCAAAAATAATAAACAAACAACAAATGTTGTATTCGCGGCCCCAAACATACAGAGCACTAAATCAGTTTGCTAGCTGACTAACAAACAGACTGACTGGTTGGATGGGTTACTTGCTTGGTCTGTTCGCTTGTTCGTGGTGGAGTCTACTCGAAAAAACCACTAAAAACATCAACTTGTGTATTTATTTTTATTTTTTATTCTCCAATACTTGTTTTTTTTTTCTAACAACAACAACAACGACGACGTCGCAACGTACTTTGATGACGAACAGCTGCTAACTAGTAGAGACTTTTTAACAAAAGCTTAGCTTTGATATTAAAAATAAACACACACACACATACTCCCGTACATACATATAAACAATAAAAAATAATAAAGAAAAACTTGATTGGCAAGCTAGAGCTGGGCTGACGGAATGGATGGCTGGCTGGTTGACTGGCAAAACTGGCACCGATCGACACTGTCATTACAAAAACTACAACAACAAAGAAAATACATAAATGCAAAAAAAAAAATAATAATAATAAACATTTACACAAAAATATTATAATCAATAAGAGAACTTATGATAAGAAAATTTACTCTTTGTTGTATTCTCTTTAGCACGCAATGGAGGTGATTTTTTTTTTTGATAATCTTTCATTATACCTTTGTTAAATTTTATTATATGAATTTCTCAATTAAATAATCATGAACAAAAAAATATAATTCCATATTTTAATAGATTATAAATATAATTGAAAATGTTTAAATATCTCAAGTGTAATGTCTGGATCATTCTTCCAACGTTTCGAATATTGTTTTTTTGTTTGTACAATTTGAAATATAACATCAGCTGATTTAATTATGATTCAAGCATATTGGTTACTTCTTCCTTAAGCAGATCAAAATTTGTGTAATTCCATGAAATTTTAAATTCGAAATCCTATCTGTTGGTTTCTTTAAATCGAATTGTGCAATCGACTTTTTTGCAAAAGTAAAAGGGGATCTTCTTATTGTTAAAAAAAAAAACTGAAAAGTCAGAATCTAATAAAATGTCGTCATACATCTAAGCCAATAATACATCAGCTTGTTGTGCGCTTTTTACAAAATATAATGCAAACCAAGGTAGATTAAGAAGGTAACGACATTAAAACAGCTGAGAATTTTATTTATTTTTGAAATCAATATGGCGACCTGAGTTTTGTAATTCGAAGTGTCAAATTTTTGTTTATGCTTACATTTCTTTGCTTACTTTTCTGTTATTGCGTCTTTCTCCTCCCTTTTTATTATATGAATTGTTTNNAAAAAAAACATTTTATGAGATAATAAATTATTTTTAGGCCCGTTATTATAACTTTCCTATAACTACAGTTAGGATGTTATCGTTCACTTTAACTGTTTTTGGTTGTTATAAAAAAGCCAAAAGTGACTAAAGGTAAGAACATCTGACCATTAACTTTTATCGTATTTTCTACTTTATAAAAGAAATAAGTAAAATCATTCATTTATTCCGTTGTAGTTTTTAGTAATTTGTCTGTCTATATATTTGCACTGGCATCGTCTTTTAGTTAAATTAAACTCATTTATTTTAAAAATTTGTTTGTTTTTCATTTCTTTATATTTCCGTTAGTGGCAGTTACGTTCAAATCGTACATATTGCCACAACGTTATGTGACCAAAAGTAATCGGTTTTTGCTTTGATATTGCCGTATTATCAAAATTATAAAATTTACCTTAAAACCAAGTTGTAATAACCAAAAGCTCACTTTATAATTGACTTTAGTTTATCTTACCTTTAACTATCTGATACCTTATAGGTAGGTTATAATAACGGCCCTTAATGTGTCATCCTCGAAAAGTTTGGAGCTTAATTGTGCGATATTCGTTGTTGCTATGCGCACTAATGCAGTTTAAATGTACCTATAAGTTTGAAGGCCCTAACCGTAGCGTTATAACCAGCTTAAAAATTTATCATGTTAGTAAAGGTCTAATTATACTCCCGTTAAGTCAATGTATCCTTTTCGTATTAAGATTCCATTTAGCTTTTCTATATATATTGACCAACATCTGCAGGCTTCTAAGAGTTGCTTCAATTTAAATTTATGATCAATATTTTTGCTTGGCTATTGCAATCTATGTGCGATCTTCGTTTTCTTGTAAGCAAACAAAGTTTTCTTAGATGGGCCCTATGCTATGGTTAAAGATTTTCCGTTCGTCTGTATAATTGTTTTCAGGGATGGAAAATTAAAATATTTTTCGTTATCAAAATAAATTTTAAATAGGACTGTTTTCATCCTAAAAGTACTAAATTACAAATTTTTATAGCTATTTATTTGTATATTTAAATATTTACAACGAAACATTATTACATAATTTATTTAGATTAAATTAAATAAACTTATGAAAAATGTTGTCAAATTAACGCAGAAAAAAGTCACCAATTAACAAATATATGTATATGAAAATAATTCATTCAATTCAAAACTTCAAATTCAAATTTGCACCATCAAGTAATAAATTCATTAAATCAATCAAGTAAGTGATTGAATTAAAAATGTGTATAGGAAATAAAATCATGCTCAAAAATTATTTTTTATTTTATGTTTACTTAAATATATTTTGATAACAATTTAAATAACTGATATTTGAAAAAAAGGAAACGATGATAATTTTTTTCTGTGTAGAACTTCAGCTTTAGTTTCATTAAAATATCTGGTATTCGTTAATTTATCTGAAATTTGGAACATTTTGACTACAATTTGATATACTCAGGTGCGGATCCAGCTAAAGCTATTGGGGTAGGAAACAAGAATGAAACTTGAAACCCCATCATTTAATAAAATATAATGATCATCACAATTTCGTTAATAATAATTGTAAATACGAATCAAAGATGTTAAAAAAGTAGCTTTCTCTCGCAAACTAAACTCTAAAATATAGTTTTATTTAAAAATTTAAATTTTAAGTCGAATTGTTAAATATCCAGCTGTTCGTTTGAAGGTATCAAATGATTTGAAGGAGTACTTCGGTACTTTCAAATGTTCAATAGTATTAAAAAAAGTACTAAAGTATCAACTTTCCCATCACTGATTGGTTTTGATTATTTCCTCTTAAAAGCAGGGTTGTCAGATTTTTTCAATTCTATCGCCAAAACGATTACAAAAAAAACGCTTAAATAAACACGTACTATTATGTACATTAGGGCCCCGTTTGTATGGAGAAAAAATAAGTTATCGATGTTCAAACTTGTTTGAGGGTTGTTAGAAGCTTTCAAAATATAATTTTAATTTTACACACATGTTTCTAAACTTTTTAATGAAATACAATTACAGACAAAAACAAAATAGGCTCAAGTATATTTATTTGAAATTTTTTGACCTTTGACCTATAGAAAAATAATATAATAAAATAACAAAGGTACATCGTCGCAAACGCAAATAGTTTCTTTTTCAGTTTATACAAAATAGGGTCAGTATTCATTTTTTCAAAATTTATATGAAATTCTTAAAAAGAGATCAACCGTTATAGTTAAATAATTTAAGTTTAGATATGAAACACTGCTAAAGGTACTTTCAGACGATAATATTTAGTATTAAGATTTTTTTTCGACAGTAAAATATTACGTGTTCTCGCGGTAACACATATTGTATATTATTCTTGCAAGTTCTTACCTTTATGAAATTCTAGATAAATTTAATACAAAATATTGAACTAAATATTTATTTTGTAAATATTTTATTCTTTTTAATTTTTGTTTTTGAAAAATATAACATGAAAATCAAAAGTTTTTGAGCAATTTCAGAAAAAATTAAAATAAATACCATTGGTATTTTCAAAAATATCATAAGTATTTTTTTCATAATCATACAATTGTTATTCAGATAAGATAAATATTTTAATATTAAAATTTTTGACAAATCTTAATATTGAATATTATCGTCTAAAAAAATACCTTAAGTAATTTTTACTTTAAAATTTATAGCAAAATTTAAAGTAGAAAGAAATTATTCATAGAAATATTTTCTAATTTAATTACTTTTACATATAGTAAATTTTCGTTATTCTACGACTATTATATTTCCGGAAATCCACCACAATAATGTGTATATTTATAGTTCTGTAACGGAGTGTATACTTCATATTTATCTACATCATTTGTACTATTATTGGAATAAAATCTTTGTAGCATCAAAGCTTCTAAAAGTTCATATTGTATTCTATGAGGCAAGCGTTTTTTTTTTTTTGCAATGGAACGTCCCTGTTGCATCGTGTTAATTATAAACGTTTAGCAAAAAAACTAAAAATTTTTAGAAATTTTATCTTTAAAATACTCCTTCCAATACACCCACTAAAACTTCTAGATTTGAAAATATCATTAAGTTGATTTTAAATTGTAAAAAATGTTGCCTACGTTAATGGATTTCTGCATTATAATACTGATAATTCTCCAAAGCCTTGAAATATTTTTATATTTTCCGGTAGTCGTTTAAACCAAGAGTAACATATAGAGACGAAATTCTAGATTTTCTATTAACAAAATTGTTGTTTTGTAAAAAAAATGTGTTTTTATTTTCGTTTGGCAACAACAAAATGTATTTGATTACATGTATTTTGTTGTTGCATGAGTTAGGTTTTTGACAACCAACTTAGGTTTTTGACAATTAGTTTCGTCTCTTGTTACTCTATGGTTTAAACATTTCTCTTAAAAGTTAAATTTAAAATTCACTACGAAATGATAACATAAAAAATACATTTAGAGTTGCCGGATGTAAAAAACATGGAAATGAAATGACACTAAACAAAACTAGACCTTATTTTCTTCGAAAAAAAATGGTTAAAATTAGCAAAAAAAAAAACGCATCTTTGTTAAAAACGCAAAAAATCGCCATATCAGAAATTTGGAACGCCACATGCAATTTGGATCGCCACATGCTATAAAACATAGTCATATCTGACAGCCCTGCTTAGAAGTATTACAATATAGTCTAGGAACGTTTTTGAACTGAGTGGTCTCGAATATACAAAAATCAAAATAAATTGAACTTGCAATTTTAATAAAATATTTGACAGTTTTCTCTAAAAATTTTTGATTTGAAAAAAAAAGAAATAAAATAAAAGTTTAAAAACAATAAATTATTTTTATGCAAAATGTTAGGCTACCTATAATTCATTCTATTAAACAGATCCAGAGTTGGTTACTATCTTTTTAAAGATTAACAGCCGTATTCACAAAAAAATAATGTATGTTTGATAAAGGCTTACTGACTTTATGTATGTAAATTTCCATAAGAAAAAAATAGTAAACCGTTATCAAGCATACATTATTTTTTGTGAATACGGCTGTAAGTTTAAAATATGCTCAACTATACCCAAATCCATCCTACATGTCTCTATAAACATCGAAATTCTGCAAATGATTTATTTGATAAAGGTATACTTGATAAAGGTTTACAAATTCTTAAATTTACATACATAAAGTTAGTAAACCTTTATCAAACATATTTTATTGTAAATACGCCTTTTTTAAGGCGTTTTTTAGTACAATTAAGCTGAATAGTCATCAATTATACTTCGTTTCAGACTAAATTAATAAAATTAGGGGTTCTTTTAATTATTTTAATACAAGTTCCATTACAGGAATTTTCCTTAAAAAAGGGATATAAAAACTTCTTAGTACGATTTTAGTGCATAATTGCTTCTTATAGTACATTAGTACCCAATTAACATAACTTCATTATTTCTTTTTCTTAAAAATAGATTCTTATTTAACAGAGTTTTTGATGTTCTCTTAACTTAATGGTACTTACACTCTCTTATTTTTTTCACACACACACACGAACACTTGGTTACTCTTTTATTTATTTATTTTTTTTGTCAGTGTGTAATTTGTGTAATTATTATTAAATTGGTTTTGGTTCAAGTTAACTGATCGTAATAATGATGTTGTAGTTGTTGTAGTAGTTGGTTTTTATATTAATTTAAAATTTTACAAATTATTTTCTATTTAAATTTATTTAAAAAAGCATGAATTGCATGAAAATTACTTTTTAAAAACAATTAAAAACCTTGTAATTTTTCAATTCTTTTTTTTTCTTTCTTGATTATATATATATTTTTTTTTTTAAATAAATATTTTTTTCTTATTATGAATAATATTTTCCAATCGCACTTTTTCTAAATACACTTCTTTTTCTTCTTCTTTTTGTTATTGTGTTTAGTAGAGCTCTTTTGCACTTATTTTTTCTTTTATTTTTCAAATATATAAAACCAGTTATTTTGTTGTAGTTTTATATTTTGTTTTAATTTTATGGTCTTTGCACTTTTTTTTACAACACAAAAGTGCTTTATGAATCACAGTAATACAAAAACAAATAATATAAAATTAAAAAAATAAAATAAAGAAAAAAAAATTTATATAAAACGAAAAACAAGTCTACCAAAGTTGTGTTGCGCTGTGAGTGTTGGAAACTAAACCAGAACTATGAATGATCACCGCCGTATACCGTCAAAACGAGACTGAATGAAGTCTTGAAAAATTTTTGTTCATGTTTATGGTTTGGCGTTTTTTAATTTTTTTTTTTCGTAAAAGATGCTGGTGTATTCGTGTTTATTGTATGATTTTTTTGTGTTTATTTTTTTCCCCATATGAGAGTAAGATAAACGGTCGGTAACAGAGAGTAAAATACAATTGCGTTTATTATTTGAACTTCAAATTGAAAATCGATTCTGAAACGATATGTATCCAGTTTTTTGTGGGAATTATTTTTATCCTTTTTTAGGACCTGTTTTAGAGATGCTATAACGTTAATAATCCGCATATAATATGTATGTAAACTTAACAGTGAGAGCGTAAATAATAGATAATATACAAAGATTATTGCTCATTCACTGTATTAAGTGGGTTTTTATGGTTGCCATGCTAATCGAATTTATATTAAAGAAATGTCTACCACATCCGATTTATTTAACATCTCCATCGGCAGTGGAATTTTGATTGTTTTGTAATTTTCGTGATCTTTTATTATGCAAAACATTTCAAAAATTCCTAGGGGATAAATGGGATATATGGACTGTACCTAAAAGGTACTACATAATTGACATATTTGCTCTAACTAGCGCGTTTCCTTTGATCGTCAATGGTTTAATTTTGCGTTATAATGGAATTGAACTAAAATTTTTATATTTAATGGAATACGAAAATCATTTTCCAGTTTAATTACTGGAAAATTTTTTAATGATTCATTAATAAAGAAATTTTTGTAAAAAAAATCTTCAATTTTGCATTAAACATTTTTTCGGACACTAATTTCAAAATAACTTCGGAACTCCGTAAATAAATGTCGGTCATAAAGCCAACATTAATCCACATATTTTAGTGTATCATTTATATAAATCGTGCTCACTGATCTCGTGTTACAGTAAAAGAAATTATAACAGAGAATAGACTTTTTTACATCAATATATATGGGATTCTACCCGGTATTTAGGCAAATTCCCGGTAAATTCCTTTTTTAGGGATTTATTTGGGTATTTATAAAAAAATTCAAATCTGGTTCAAGCAATCACCACTGAAGTGGTGATGTCTTCAATGACACATTTGTGTTAAATGCCAAAAAGCGAAAAGTAGACATAGCCAATAAAATGGAAATATATTTGGAATTTCCAAACTGGCGGGTCCATAAGGGCCTAAAGTTGTACAGAACCATTATATCTTAGCCAATTTTTACTTTTGCAAATATAATCAGCCAAAAATTTACTTTTCCAAAGAAATTGCTGATTTTTAAATTAAAGGCTCTCCTGAAAAAAATTTTAAATTTGAGTTGTTTTGTCAAAAGTCCGCAGAAATATAGTGATGGATCTATAAAGCAAGAAGGTTGAAAATTATGTGGTGTAACATTGAAGAAATGTCTAGTGAAGGATATCTTTTTTTATATAGATGGCTCCTTGCACTTATGCTGCCACATAACGCTCATTAGCACTCAAAGTTCCCTCCACTCAATTGTAAATAATGTCGAAAAAGTTAGTTTTTAGTGTACAACTAAAATTCATACGAAATATAAATACTTCCCTAAACCGGTATTGGCAATCATTAACAATCACTGCTTCGTTTTAATCTGAGGAGGAAATATCTGCTCTATTATTAAGCCCATAAAAAATCTTGATCTGATGGAAAAAAAACTGTAAGCAGATTCGTGTTTAGTATATCGAATTCCCTCTATTCTCCGCATTTAAATACATACTTTTTTGAAGTAACCAGTGTAACTGGTTTATTTAAAATTTTTAAGAGACTTTGGATTTATCCATAGCATGAAAAATGGGTGCCGCACCAACGAAACCAAAAGACCTCAAGTGGCAATTTTTCATGAAATGTAAACCATCTTGAACGCAATAATAATACCGTTTCTACCGATGTTAAGACCGATGTCATGATACACAGTGATCATCCAGTCAAAAACTTAATTTTAATTTTACCCATTATATAGTTCAGCGATGCCGTTTTTTAACACTTTTCTCATCGCTCGATTTGTTGTTGTTGTAGCAACTAGAACATCTTAACAATTTTCAGTCAGGGGGTTCTGCATCGAGGTCAAGTCCGAGGAATTGTGCTACTTCCCCTGGTTGTGTGCATAAATCCGTTGGACACAGAGAAGTAGTGTTCGCAGGACAGTTGAAAATGTGGTGAGTGTCATG
>MINK01172080.1:0-42212 GCA_001735545.1 Phormia regina
ACATCAAAGATATAACAAAAATACAGAAAAAAATTAAGTGCGTTTATAGGAATATGCACCAGTGTATATACGATTACACCTGTAATGAAGAGTATACAAAATACATTGAAACAATCAAAATTTCTTTAATTGAAATCTATTACAAATTAGCGTAAAAAATATCTATATTTTAGTACTTATGAACTATAACTTTCCTATGAACTGAGAACTAGGGCTTAACAACTGATTCTGTATGATTTTTACAAAATCATTGATTAAAGAACCAGTTCTAGAACAGTTCCATTCGAATAGGTTTTCGCTAGATAATACTACTGCAGAACTAGTTCTGGAGGTGACAATTTCGAACATAAAATTGTAATGTTTTCTGGAACTACTTGAAGAACTGGTATAATAATTCAGTTTGGAGAAGATTTGAATTAACAAAATTAATTCAATAAAGAATTACAGCCATATTAAAAAAATAATAATGTATGCTTAATAAAAGTTTATTAACTTTTGCCTATGGAAATTTACATACAAAAAGTTAGTAAACCTTTATCAAACATACATTATTATTTTGTGAATATGGCTGTTAATCTTATTCACACAAAAGCCTTTGAATGATGCTATAGAATTGAAACTTAATAGAACTACTTAAGATTTAATTGAATTCAGCTAAGATTTAATTAGTTCTTTCAAAGCTCTGTATATACTTAGTAGCCTTTTCTACTCAATTTTAGTATGGAACATAGTAGTGTTGAACTATTTTTTATTTGGATTTTTATTATCACTAACTTAGTGGTGAGGGGGAGGTAAATGCCAGAAATGCCTTATTTTACTCTTAAAAACTTTTTCAAGCTATTACCATAGACTTTTACTAAATGTAATAATTTTTAAACCTAATTACTTTTTACATGATATTTAAAACTATAATAAGATAATAAAAACAAAAACAACAAAATACCACTTACCGTACATCCGGTCATGACGCTTTGGCAAAATTTATTGTTTATTCATAGGGACGCCAAAAAACACAAATAAACCACAATTGTAGATACCAACAAATGAAAACAAAAAGTTTAAAATCAGGATAACAAAAACAAAAATTCTCTCTTTCAGTGTTTGAAATGTGTTCCTTAAGTAACTTCAACTTTGAATGCAGCAGTTGTTGTTTTATACAATTTGTACACAAAAATGCAACAATGTTGTAAAAATTAGTTTTCAGCTTGTTGTTGTAATTGTAGTTATAGTTGTAGTTGTTGTATACAGTACATTTTTCGTATACCAATATGTCCTTAAGGTGTTGGCTAGAAAAATCCTTTCTTTATTTCTTTATTTTTAACGTGTTTTTTTTTTTCACTTTCAATTGCTTTAACACGTTCCAGCTGGACTGCAACACGCGAAGGTCGCTTATGTTATTTGTTGAGAGTGTATATGTGTGTGCGTGTGTTGAAAGTGTTTCTCATAGATTTGTTGTAGGTATTTAGACGAACAAATAAAAGTTTATATACTTAGTTAGTAATTGTTGTTAGTGTTTTCTTTATGTTTTTTTATTTTCTTTGTTTTTGTAATTTTTTGGTTTTTAGCCAAATAATTACAAGTCTAGTTAAAGTTGGCTATTTGTTTTATGCAAGTGTTTGTGTATGTGAGTTTAACAAACATTTGTTTAAGTTTAAGGTCAAAGGTAAAACTTTAATATTTTGTTTGCTGTATGTGTTTAATGTTTAATTTTAAATCAGTTGATTCTTTTTGTTGTTTTTAAATCAAAGCTCTATTTTATAATTTGAAATATTTTTATTAATATTTTTTTTTGTTAATTCACAACACTTTTTATTTAATAATTAAAATATTTAATATCACTACGTTTTTAAATTTGAATTAATATTTATTAAATTGAAATTTAAGTATTTTTTTATGATTTTTTTTTTTATTTAATATGGAAGATTTTATTGATTAATTAAAAGTCTACTTGCTAGTAAGTAAGATTGAAACTTTGATTTAAGTATATTTTTTTAATATTTTAACACAGCTTTATATTTTATTTAATAATTAAATAGTTTTCTTGTTCTTTTTTCCCTTCTTTAATATTTTAAATAATTAACAATTATATTTTTACTGAGTGTAATACGAGAAAAGTTATTCAGAAGCTGTTTAATAAGATGTAATAAATCTGTAAAAAGATAAGAAAATAATAATAATCAAGTAAATATTTTATAACTATTGTTGTTTGAAAAAATAAATATTAAATAGATTAATTAATTTAGAAAAATGGCATACATTATTATAAATTAAGTTAGAGAGTCAGTTTCTCCTAAACATTAAATATATTAACAAATTTATAATAACATTTAAATATGTTTTAATTTTTCTACATAAAAATTATCTTCTTATTATAAATTTTCCCATCTATTTACATGTATAACATCCTTAGCAAACACATATCCTTTTAAAAAGATGTCATAACACTTATAATAAATGTTTATATTTTCACTCTCTATTAAAATATTTACTCATAAGTGCTTGAATTCTATTAAAATATGTGAGAGTATTAACAATCACTTTTCAAAACCTCTATATAAAAAAAAGTATTCATATACTAACTAACGTATTGATAATAAAAAAAATATTATTTTCTATTAAACGCCCCTATACCTCCTCACATCCATAACGATACAGACCGTAAAAACTTAATTGTGAATTAATTCTTAGTGAAGGTTCTTGTAGTTATTATATTCGTTGCTGTTGTTTTTGTTGTTGTTGTTGCAAAATTAATTAAATATTATGTCAAACACAAGACCCATAATAAAATCTGATACCTGAATATTAAACTATTTTCATAAAAGGAGCACAAATTGAGTGGGTAAAGAGACTGAGAGAGAGGGAGAATAGAGAAAAAGTAACAAGAGCTTTAATTACATGACGATGATGATGATGTTGGTAGAGGTAAGGTCACTTACCATGTTTAATAATGAAATAAGCTATAACAGGTTTGATGGGAAATTATTGATAAAATGTCAATAAAAGTTTTAATTTCATATGGAAGAGAAAATTTAGTGATAAGTTTTTTTCTTTTTTATAAAAAGAAAACTTAACGATGTTTTTTTTTTTTATAAAAACTAGAATTTAGCGCAAATTTTCTATGAAACGAAAGAAAGAACATGCAAAAATTTCTCTAAAAAGAAAGATTTGCGAAAATTTATCGCTTGTTTTCTAATAAGTAAATTATCGCGCAATTTGTATAAAATAAAGTTATCAATGATTTTCTATAAAAAATGGAATTTATAAAGAGAAAATATATCGCTAATTTTCTTTAAAGACAAACTTTATCGCAAATTTTCTAAAAACGATAATTCATAGAAAATGTATTGCAAATTTTTTTAAAATGAGAAAATTTATCGCAAACAATCTATAATGAGAAAATTTATCGCATATTAGCAAATTTTTTACAAAGAGAAAATTTATCGCAAACTATCTATAAAGAGAAAATTTATCGCAAATTTTTCATAAAGAGAATATTTTTAGTTTTTTTTATAAAATAAAAATTTATCGCTAATATTCTAATAAGTAGATTATTGCCCAATTTATGTAAAAGAAAGTTATCAATAATTTTCTAAAAAAATTAAATTTATTGCTATTTTTTTATAAACAGAAAATATATCGCTAGTTTCCTTTAAGGACCAACTTTATCACAAATTTTTTTTAAAAAAAAAAGATAATTTTCATAGAAAAATTTCTATTAAAATAAAAAAGACGAATTCATCGCAAAATCTGTTGATAATTTTCTATAAAAAGAAAATTCATCACTAATTATCTATAAAGAGAAATTTTATCGCTAATTATCTATAAAAGGAAAATTTATCGCAAAATAACTTTAAGAGGAAATTTATCGCAAATTATCTATAAAAAGAAAATTTATCGCTAACTTTATTAAAATAAAATTTATCGCAAATTTTTTATAAAGAGAAAATTTCTAATTTTCTATAAAATGAAAATTTATCGCTAATTTTCCTTATTGAAATAATTTGTAAAAATTTCAATATTGTTGTTGGGCTTACAAAATTCGGCTTAACCTTCAGTTAATGGCTAGTAATTTGTTTTTGCCTTAATATTTTATCATTAGTGCTGTGAAAAATTTATAAAAATATGTTTCGCCTTTAACAAGTTGATGAGTTTTTGATTATTTATTTTATTTTTCTTTATTTTTTTCTTTCTAGCAATAATGTTAATCGTACTTCTTGTTCTAATGGTAAGTCTCTTTTACCTCCTTTTAGTTTCTTTATCAAGATTTAGTTTTTTTTCTACTTAAATAGTTAAACAAATATACTTTTACAAACACACACATATATATATATATATATATATACTAAAATACAAAAGTACATAAAAATAAAGAGGGCATTTAATTAATTCATGGTATTTAATGGTTATTTTGGGCTGATTTCTTCACTCATTCAATCGTTTGTTTTTTTCTTTCTTCTTTACTCTCTAATATCAATCAAACATTCAAACATTAATTTTTTTTATTCTAATGCCTTCAGTAAAAGTCATTTATTTATTTTGTAATGAAATGAAGAAAAGTTTACATTAGAATAAATATTAAATATTGTTAACACCCATTATTTGTTTTATGTATGTATTTGTGTGTATGTGTTTTTGTAAATATTTTCGCATTTCATAGAAAGAAATAAAATGTCAATGACATTATTATTACTTTACATTGAGTTACGTTTACATTTAGTTTATTAAAGGAATTTAATGCCTATAATATGGCGGAGGAAAGTAGACTAAATCCACATGATTAAGTTTAGGTTTTTGGTTTTTGTTAAAGTGGTTTTGTTTAACACATTTTTGGTAAATGTTAATGTTTCTTTGTTGTAAATACATTATAATATTTTGCACATTAGTTGATATAATTAATTTTTCAAAATGTTTAAATACTTTGGCAAAATATTTTTGCTAAATTTATTTTTATATTTACTGGACATGGAATTTAATAATAATTTGGAAAAATTAATTTAATTATGTAAATAATTTTATAGAAATTAAGACATAAAACTGTAACGTATTTTTATCGATTAAAAGATAATTTATTTCCTAAAAAGAGAATATAGCGAAAATATTCTACACAAACAGAATTTTCTTTAAAGAAAAAATTCATTGCAAATTTTCTTTAAAGAGAAAATTTATCGCACATTTTCTTTAAAGAGAAAATTTATCGCACATTTTCTTAAAAGAGAAAATTTATCGCAAATTTTCTTTAAAGACAAATTTTTTCACAAATTTCCTTTAAAGAAAAATTTATTGCAAATTTTCTTTAAAGAGAAAATTTATTGCAAGTTTTCTTTAAGGAGAAAATTTATTTCAAATTTTCTTTAAAGAGAAAATTTATTGCAAATTTTCTTTAAAGAGAAAATTTATTGCAAATTTTCTTTAAAGAGAAAATTTATCGCAAATTTTCTTTAAAGAGAAAATTTTTCGCAAATTTTCTTTAAAGAGAAAATTTATTGCAAATTTTCTTTAAGGAGAAAATTTATTTCAAATTTTTTTTTAAGAGAAAATTTATCGCAAATTTTCTTTAAAGAGAAAATTTATCGCAAATTTTCTTTAAAGAGAAAATTTATCGCAAATTTTCCTTAAAGAGAAAATTTATCGCAAATTTTCTTTAAAGAGCAAACTTATCGCAAATTTTCTTTAAAGAGCAAATTTATCGCAAATTTTCTTTACAGAGAAAATTTTTCGCAAATTTTCTTTAAAGAGCAAATTTATCGCAGATTTTCTTTAAAGAAAAAATTTATCGCAAATCTTTTTTAAAGAGAAAATTTTTCGCAAATTTTCTTTAAAGAGAAAATTTATTGCAAATTTTCTTTAAAGAGAAAATTTATCGCAAATCTTTTTTAAAGACAAAATTTATCGCAAATTTTCTTTAAAGAGAAAATTTATCGTAAATTTTCTTTAAAGAGAAAATTTATTGATTTTTTTTTTTTAAATTGAAAATTGATCTCAAAATTTTCAAAATATATTGCAGAATCGTAAATTTTCGTTCTGAATAATTGAAAATGGTACTACTTTTTTTGAGATAAATTTTAATAATTGCTTTTATGTATTTATAATTAGTTTGTTTAAGTAGAAATTTCATAAATTTATTTTAGCTTTTGAAAATATTTCTTTAATTAATCATATTTTTCATTTAAATCTTTTCAATATCTACATAAATAAGTATTAGTTATTCCTCTACATAAATATTTAAAAAATAAAATTAAAAAATGTTTATGCATTTTTATGTGAGAATTCTTAACTTTCATTTCCTTCCTTTGGCAAAAGGCTATTGTTACTTCCGTTTTATGTCAACATAAGTGTGAATACTTACATCCATATGTGAACGTGTATGTAAAGTATGGATGTTTTGTATGTATATGTTTTTATGCGCTCGTATTATGGGGGAAATATCTTGATTTTTCATTTTTTTTTACATTTCCTTTTTAAGTTTATTTTAAATGATTTTTACACGTTTATCGCACTGACACACATACACAGCCAAAGAAGATTGCCAAGTGGTTGGGTTGATGTTGCCTTAAGGGCTTAAAAATATTAACAAAAGTGATTGTGATCAAACATACTTTGTATGAGTATAAAGATATGCATATGCACAATGGGTTAAGTAAAATACTTTTTGATTTTTTTTTAACAAATTATAACTTAAGTTATGCATATGATTTATTTAATTTATAAAAGCTTTATAGAAAAAACTTCCATACAAAATTGATTATTAAAACTTTTTCGATTTTAATATGTTTATAGAAATAAAGTCTTAAAAATTCTATATGTTTTTTAAAACATGATTTATAATTTATTTTTAAAGTCTATAAAATGTTTGGAAAAAAAAATTTATATTTATTTGTTGTTTTACTTATAAATAGTCGAAACAAATTTATGGTTTCATATCGTTTTTGTTTTGGTTTTATTTGAAAAAGTTATTTTTTATAACTCTATAGATTAATTTGTTTTAATTACTTCATTAGTCCCACTGTCCATTAACTAAGCTCTTTTGGCTAACTGCTCATATATCACAGCATCATATTGTTTAGAGTGGAAATGCTTTGTATTTGCTGACTTCTACTTTTAAAAATGTAAAAGGATTATCCATGTACCATGTTCTGTAGTACATTATGTACATAAATTTTTCATGTACATAAATATTTTTTATTAATATCATGAAAAAAAAAGGTCAAAGTGGAAAAAAATGTATGTGTTTTCTCAACATCGTTAAAAAAATATATCTCATTTAAAAAAGAGCACAAAATATTTATGATTGTGTGAGTGTGAAACATTTAAAATTCATAAAATGTTTTGTAATATTATTCAAAATGTTTTAGTAGTCCTTTTGGTGTAATAAATTCAATGAAATATAATATTTGAGTTTTAAAATTTTTCAATTAGTAACGTGTTTTTTGTAGAAAGCTGTAGTTTATTATATTTTTTATGTTTATGTTTTAAAAAGCACAGTTTTTTTTTCATTATAAGTGTTTAAATTAATTGGGAAAAATAAAAGTCTAGTAAATATTTTAAGATGCTTTTGGAATAAGTGTTTCATTTCAAAATTAATTTAAATTCGTAAAACATATAATTTTATTATCGAGAGAACTCTAGAGCAAATAATTTCATTCGATAGTGAAATAAATGAGACTTTAGTTCGACATGAAATGTAATTTGACTACTCAATACAATAAATCTTTATCACAAATTAATTAATTTTAGATAAAAATTTTGATAGCATTTTTTGAAAATGATAAATATTAACATTAAGTTAAGACAATTGTAAATATAAGGAATAAGATCTGAATTTTTTGAAAAACTTGTTCTGTTAAACAAATGTATCTCCTTTAATATTACAATTTAAATAAATTTTATATTTGAAGTCTGTAATGCACTAATGGAAAATTATAAATTAAAATAGAACATTCGTACGCGAAAATTAAGATTTTTCTTAATAATTAGTTTCAATGATTTAAATTAACTTAGAATTTTTCTGACAGTGTTATTATCGATCGGGTGACAAATGAAAAAAACATTTTACTATTATGACTTCCGAAAAAAATATATATATTTTTTTCTCAAAATTTTAAGTGATAGTTGTTATATTCATAAAAGTACGTAACTGAAAATTGTCATGAATTCGAGAATAGCACTGTATTATATTTTGAAAATTATTATTGTTATTCGAAAATTTTAAATTAAAATTGAATTTTTGGAATATTTTCAAGTATTAACATAAAAATTTTAGTAAATTTTTATTATTATTCATAATATTTTTATATAAAATTTTGGAAGTTTTAATTCATTGTTATAATAAATTTAAACTTTTGAATAATTTTGAAATTTTACATCAAAGAACACAACATTTTTAGTATTGAAAAATTTCAAATAAATAAAATTTTTTTATTCTTAAATGTCATAATACAATGAAGATCTCCAAAGAAATTCTATGTTACACAAATTTTAATTATTTTTTTCATTCGAAGTTAATTAAATTAAATTAGGCCCCGATTATCGTTTACAACACCTAAGTGTTGTGTTGTTAACAAAACAACACAACACCTACTTTGTTATCGATTATGGTTTACAATATCTAGATGTTGTGTATGTCACAGGGTTGCATTTTATATTAATGCACATTATCCGTAAAATTACATAAATATNNNNCACATGTTGTAAATCATAATCGATGTTACAGAACACAGACAACTCCAAATACAACAGTGTAAATCATGATCGCATTTTAAAAGATACAACACTAAAATAACAACTGTTGTAAACGGTAATCGGTGCCTTAACTTCGAATTTTGGAATATCGAAATTTATTTAATTATTCAAAATTTTTAATTATATTTTTGTACTACATTTAAATTATTTTCTTAATATATTTTCCGAACTATTCATTATCGTAAAAAGTTCGAAAATTCCTAATTAACATCGGATTTTTTGAACATGTTCATATTAATATTATAATGACTAATAAATTTATATTATTTTTAAACAAAATTTAAAGTATTTTTGAAGAACTTTAAATTTTGACATCGAAAATTTATAAAAAAATTTCAAATAAATTTTTAAACTATTCGTTTTAATGATTAACATCATTGAGTTAAATTAACTCCAAACTTAAGAATATCGAACATTTTTTGAAATTTTAACTTTTTATTGTCATGTTTTAAAATTTAAATCGATTAAATAATTAATTCATTAATGTCTCATTCCATTTAAGCAATATTCTTAACATATTTGTAAAATTGTTTTTTTTTTTTTTAAGTTGAAAATTTTAAATTAAATTATATTTAAAATTCAGTTATAGTTGATTGCATTAAATTAAGAATTCGTAATTTAAATTTTCAAAACAGTTTCAAATATTAATTTAATCATGATTTTAGTTAATTTATATTTTTAAACATATTTTTATATAAAAAAATATTTTATTTTCTTAATTTTCAAAATGAGTACGAATTTTTTAATGTATCAAAAATGATCGCATTTTATCAAAGAATGTTATTATAATTTTTTAATTTTTAATGTTCCAAAATTTAAAAAAGTGAATTGCTAATATATTAAAATTTTATTATTCTTTTTTTTGTGTTCAAAAATTATAAATTTAAATTAAACATGATCAAATATTGCTACAATGAAAGTTTTTAAATAAATATTTACATATAATGTATAAATAAATTTGAACACAGTTTGAGTTTAAAAAATATTTTTAAATATATTTAAACTTGTAGCGGGGAGCTAAGATTTATTTGGTTATAAAAAATATTTATTATAGACTGGTCCTATAGAGACGCAAAGGTCAGCTTTAGTCCTCAGTCAAAAACAACGTCCATAAGGGTATTTAAAAGTCCTCAAGGGTTAATTGTTTTTTTTTTTTAATATTTTATTTTTTATAATTTATATTATTTTTAATAAAAAACGCTTTCGAGAGCTCTCCGAAGAGCTGCTCGAAAGCTAGAATCAGAGTAATTTTTATTACAATGATTGTCTTACATCTAACCAAGATTTTAAAATAAAACGAACATAACATAAAACAAAATTATTGATAATTGTAATTACATGTGACTTTCAAACTGTAAATGTCAATCTATCACACAGAGTTGTATTTTAAACAATTTATCAAACAAAATATGTAAATTAATAGCATTCTTGCTGACCGTTATATTTAAATTTAATTAAAACAATATATAATTAATTATTAATTAAACAAAATAAAGTAATAAACAATTACATATTAATAAAATGAATCCAAATTTAGAATAAAAATAAATATAAACAAATATGAAAATAAAGCAGTGCTACAAACTTTAATAATATTTTTTTGATGTTTCTTAAAATTAAAAAAATAATTTTTGATTTTTCGAGCATTTTTCAATGTTAAATAAATATATGGACAATTCCCTTGTTACTTTTACCTTTACGAAACTGACCTTCAACCTCAAATATTTTTTTAAATCTTTTTTAAACAACTTTTGATGCAATTATGTTAACAACACTTTTTACTATAATAGAAAAAAATCAAGACCTCAAATGGTTCCAACCTCAAATTCCGAAAAAGTGTTTACAGCTAACAAGTTTTTTTTTATTTCTTTTTATTGCTGTAGTCGCGGATTTTAGCATAAATGTCCAATTCTTCTAATGTATACTATAAACGCGTTGGAAAAAGGCCAGCATGGATTTAATTAGCCTGCAATGAAATAGTATTAAATTGTGTTGTGGAAAGTTTCAGTTTTTTTACTGGGGATATTTCAAAACTCAAAACAGAGCCTAATAGATCTTGAAATTACGCATATGTCTCGTTAATGTGCTCCCAACAGAAATGCTGTAGGAGGTACCCAAACCTGAAGCGGAAAAACTTGAATGGCTCCAAGAGTTACATTTTTTTGCGAGGCACACTTGCAAAGAGTATTTCAGTGAAGCCAGAGTATTGTGTTATCAAAGAAGGTTTCTAAATTGACATTTAAAATTAATTGTGGCGTTTTAAAATATTAAATTGTTAAAGGAGTATAGCTATTTTAAAGAATTTAGCAAATTTGCATAATATGTTGTAATGGATGTTGGCATTATAAATCAAATGAAAACTGAAATAAGTTCGTTTGTAAAGTTTTACTTATGTATAAAATATAATTTCACTAAAAATATTCATCAATGGTTTTCATGGGCTAAGAACGCAATGTGTTTAGTTCAATATTAATCGTAGAGGCATACCTAAGGCACTAATCAAAATTGGCGATGATACTTGCCAATCTGTAGCAGTTTTAATACCATACGAGAGTACACCTGGGGTACTGCGCTATCCCTAATGTATATAAATAGTATATGAATAAAATGAATTATTCTTTATAAATATTTCACATACATGTATGTTTTTTTTTATTAATTTTACATAAAAATGTATATTTTATGAAAATAAAAAGAAATGGTTAAGGAACAAAAACAAATAACCTGGTTAAAAGCAACTCAAATCGTTTAGATTTTTACTTGTTTCTCATAATGCATAACAAAAACAAATCAATTCAAAAAAAGTTTTGAATTTCTTTTCTATTTGTTATACACTGCGCTCTTCTTTAGAACTATAGCAACAAATTTGCGTAAATCCATGAAGGTCCATTTTGTGAATATAAGCTTCCGATATATTCTTTTATTATAACTTACATAATTTATTTAAATTCCAAATATTTTTTGTTTAATTATTTTTCAATCCAATAATGCTTCCATTTGTAATTTTTGGTTAACCTCATATTTAATATTCAATAATTCCTGTTTACTAAATAACTATTTTATTCTGCCTTTTATTAACCCTTTAAAGTTCTTCATAATTTCAATCGCGCCTTTTTCTTATATAAATGCCAATAATTTATATTAAAAAAATTTGATATATTTTTTAATTGCCGTTGCAAATACTTTTTACAAAACCACAAAATGGCCAATTTGTGGGTTTCTTATTGAAAACTGCTTATTTGTGTATTTAGTTTGTTTTATTTTTTTATTTTCTTTCAATCGTTTTATTGTTTGTTATTTCCCCCATTTTCCAATTTTCTATTTGGCTTATTAGTCAGTCTAGTTTACACATATTGATTGGTTTAGTTTATTTTCTTTTTGTATCAACATATTTTTCTCTTGACCATGACGTTTAATATATTGTAAGTTTTTTTTATTTTTTTTGTTATTTTATTGTTTACGTTTTTTTTTTACGTAAATTGTATCTAAAGCGAATGACGACGCCCGCCTGGTTGTATCAATTACGTTTTGTTGATGTTGTGAGAAATGAAATTAGAAATTCAAGGTTTTTCCTTTTTATCTTTCTTTTCCCAAAGAGATTTATGCAAGGAAGTTGTAAAAGAAAAAAAAAAAAAAAAAAAAAAAGAAAAAAAAAAAAAAAAAAAAAAAAAAAAAAAGATAAAGATAAATAAATAAATAAACAAATAAATAAACGAGTTAGTTAAATGAAAATAAACAGTAGGTCAAAGGTTATATAAACGAAAACAGAAAAATTGCTCATATTTTAAAGACTAAAGGATAAAATTACAATGATTTTTTTTGTGACAAAAATAATAATTTGAAACATTATATAATTTTACCAGAAATTAATAATTTTTTATTTGTTTTTTATTATATATTTTTTTTTTTGATCAGGACAATTAATTTTTAATATAAAATTTCTCGCCAATTTTCTCGATGTGTTTATGTATCATAGCAGATCTTCAATTATAGAATAACCCTTTGAATCCGGGATTTCAAACAGACATTGGGATATAGCTACGTTGCTACTTAAATTAATTCGAATTTTTATTTAAGAATATACCAATGGTACAGGCGTGGAATCCAGCTATAGCTTTTGGAGGAGGAAACTAGAATGATTTTCCAAACTAATTTCCTAAATGTCTTATGATATATTAAAAGCAATTTTCGCATAGAAAACGTTATGCATTTTTGTGGCGAAAGGAAATATCTAAGGGCCTTGAAAAACTTAATTAACAGACAAATAGGGCACATAGTTCTACCTTGAAACTCTTTAAGTATATTATTGGGAATAGTAAAAACTATTTTTTTATAAAGAAAATTTTTATGTTGTTAGTGGTTCTTGTTCTTTCCCATCTACAGAGTAAAATAGATTTCTGTTGATCCAAAGGAAAAAATATAATAATAACATAATTTTGGCCTAAGTTCGCAAGCTTAAAAAAAATTTAATTTATTTTAAGTTTTAAGCAATTGCGGGTGATTTTTAATAAACAAATATTGGAAATCTTTTGCGTTATATGATGATATTTTAAAACGTCTCTCAGATAATATATGGCCTTGGAAACTAAGATTTCAACAGACACAGGGTCATAGTTTCTTACCTCATTTCTCTTCTTTAAAGTAAAATTTCAAAATTTTTTAAGGTTTATTTGTTTGAAATAAATTTTTAAAAGATTGCCCGCTGGTAAATGACTAACTATAGTGATTCTTGTTTTTTTGTTTCGCCAACTACTAGAGTTTAAATCCAATTTGCTGTCATATGAAAATTGGAAAAATAAGCTAAATCATAGGAAACTTTTTTTATGAGAATCACTTAAGCAATTATAAAATAACAAAATAATAAATATTGGTTTTTAGTAAAGGAAATAATGTTGTGTTAATCTAAAACAAAAATAATAAATATGGGGTTTAATTAACAAATTCTCATTATACACTAAAATGTTTTGTTAAGTCATAATCCTTTAGTTATATCTTGCAAGTCATTAGGTTTCACAAGAAAGATATTTTCAATGAACTAATAAACAAAAATTTCCCTTAGGACCTTATTTTCTTTTATTAAAATAAACTTTCCAGTTTGAAATACCTTTTCAATTTCACATATCCTTCTGTCAATCCTGAAGAAAAAGAAATGTAATTTTTAAAACGTTATGATTATTAAAATAAATAATACTCATACCATACTCATAGCTCTAGTTTAAAGACATAAAGAGTAAAACTTTTTTTTTTTTAAAACCTGCAATCAATAATTTATCAGTTACATACAGTTTTCCTATTGCCACACTTAACCTAATAAAATTTTTCATGCAATCCGAAAAAAAGGAAACAAGGAAAACAATATATACAATAATATCAATAGAGTGTCTTTTTTTTTTTCTTCTATGCGTTAACATTTTAAATAAATTGACTTGTTTGGAAACACGTTTGGAGAATAAAGTTTATAGAGTCAATGTAAAGATGTATGAATGTAATGTGGTTAAGTTTGTTTTACAAATACATGCTTGTTAATATATAGATTTGTTAGTATTTTGTGAATTGTGTTAAGTTCAATCCTTAATCAAGATTTCATATTGAACTAATACATCATCTGAAAATATACATACAGTGAATGAACAAAAATATAAGTTTTAGGAAATCAAAAATGTAAAAATTTTAAGTTAAAAAAAAAAAATTTTCCCAATGTTGCAGTGTGTATTTATATATAATGGAGTTTTATTCGATAATTTTTGGTCTTT
The DNA here is from genome assembly GCA_001735545.1 of Phormia regina. Lineage (NCBI taxonomy): Eukaryota > Metazoa > Arthropoda > Insecta > Diptera > Calliphoridae > Phormia > Phormia regina. Next base: position 14,493 of record MINK01172080.1, read on the forward strand.
GTTGAAAAAATATTTTTTATAAAATTTTTTGCAGTTTTAAATGTTTTGAACCATTTCTGTAACATAGTATCGTAAATTTATTTTTAGTTTGTTTGACACTTTGTCAGCTATTTAGCTCACGAATTGGTAACGAAAAGTGCATGAGAAATACATGTCGAAAGCGCTTCACCGACCATTCAGCTAATCAGGGAGTCATTGTGCACAGGCGAGAAAACACACACATATCCATAAGATAACGGTATATGGGTATTATTGCCGAGCGGTTCTGAGCGAAGTAGAGATAAACGGACACTCACTGGCCTAGACTCATATTATGATACATCCTATAGCGTATAGTTTACATGACAAGTAAAAATTACCCGAGACCAGGAACTATGTACGTCTACACAATATTTCACCACGGTCTCAAAGTTAAGTTTTACAACACTGCGAGGAGAGGATTGCAAACTCAATGATACTTTCTTAATAAGATTTGATCAAGTTTTTAATTGCATAGATTTTTATGTTTTCTATTTTTTAATAAGTTATGGAGTTGATTTAATCAATTTAAAAGTGAAGAAGTTAAAATCTTTTAAAAACTTTAAATTGGGAAATGAATTACACGTAAGGACCTTGATTATCACGTAAACGGACTGCTTAATTAGATTAAAATATTTTTATAACATTTTTAGTTTAGTATAAATTCTATTTGAAAATATGAATTGTTTGATGTCTTGCGCGTTTCAAAAATTAAACAAATGTGTTAATTGAAAAAAAGACGGTAATAATTTTTTCTGTGTATGAAGGAAACTTGCATTTTATATTGCTCTGACTCATCTTATTCAAACGAACGACTCTCTCTTTTTTTGTTGTTGTATTCACATTGTGTTTGATAGTTCAAAAGCAATCGAGAGAAAAATATGTTTAGAGTTCCGCATAATAGAGGTAATCACGGTTAATCGATGCAAAAATAAAACTAAATAGATGGAAAAAAGAAAACAATTACAAATTTTCTTTCCCGGATAATCGATAACACGGTTAATCGAATTAGAATAATCGAGGCCCTACTGTTTGTTGTCTTTTTTGTTTTTTTAATATAATGTTAACAAAATTTAAACGGCTAAATGTATTCGACTGAAATTTTGGGACAATATAGATAAACATGTTTGAAAACCAGAGAATCAAAAAAGTAACCAATTTTTTATTAATATAATATCCAAAATCCCAGTACAGGGAAAACATTTTGAAAAGCTTAAATTTTTATTAAAACTATCACTCAGCTGTTGTAAAAGCAGTAACTTAAATTTAAATTTAGTTTTTTTTTTTAACCCTAATAAGGCCAATATATTTTCAAAATTGGGTAGATATTGGGGAGATACCATGGCCCACAGTGTTACAGATTTTACTTCATACAAATTTACATTAAGATTTCTTTTGAAATCATTACAAAAATTCTATGGGATGCACGTTGGGGTATACTATGTCTAAAATAACGATTAAATAAATTTTGAAATTTAAATTTTCTCAATAAAGTTGGTGATCAAATAAAAATAGACACAGTTATATATCAAGAGTAATTTAAGTCATCTAACTAGGCTGTGTTGATTTCTTGTACTGAGCTGCCAAAGTTGATTTTTTTTAAATTTTGTATATGAGTAAAAAATTTTTGTAAAATGAGTAAAAAAAATTCCGCAAATTTCGGTTAATTTTTTTTTATTAAAGGTCTTTTAAACCAAAAAAAAAAAAAAAAAAAAAAANNTTAAAGGTCTTTTAAACCAAAAAAAAATGTAATGGAATCATCGACTTCAGGTATTGAAGTGTAGTTTATTTGAAGTATATGGTATGAAACTGAAAATATTCTAGGATGTTTACAGTTTTCGAGTAATGTGCAAGATCTTGGATCCATATATGGCTTAACATTTTATTATATTTTTGTAATTACTTAAACAACAAAATTATTTATCTATAAGATAAAATTTGAAATTGATATCATTATTGACTTCAAAAATAAATAACTTTAAGTTGAAAAAAATAATAACATACGGACAGAAGGATAGTCATAAGAATTTTTTCAAGAACATTTTTTAAAATTCTACAAATATATTTTTTTTTTCACTTTTCGATTAAGTAATATAAAAGCCAGAATTAATCATCATTTTCGACCCTACTGTCCGTCTATACATTAGAGTCGAATGGACGGATGTTATTATTTTACCAAATTTTTTTTAATACTAAAAATGTATTTTTTTTTTTACTTACCAATAACTAAAAAATAAAATGTCATATTAAAAATACTAATTTCGAATTAAAAAAACAAATGGCGTGATCTTACTTCGACTTATTTAAACCTAATATATAAACGAGTGGATGGACAGACATAACTACTTCTGTCAAACAAAATTTTGAATTCTAAAAATGCAATTTTTCACATAACAATGAATAAATGAAATATTTAAAATACTAATTTTGAACCATTTATCCCCATTGTATAAACAAACATTACATTCTTCAAAAAAAAAAAAAAAAAAAATTACCTACACAGAAAAAAATATTTCAAATTTTTTTTAATAAAATTATTAACTAAATTTCTATTGAAATTTAATTATATTATTTATTAATATAATTAATTTTGTGATTGGTTTAAATTTATATTTTAAATAAATTGACGGTTTTTAAAAAAATATAAAAAATCAAAATTTTTCTATAAAAATATAGAAATAAAATAATTTTGAGTAATTTTAATTTCGTAATTGAAGTCGAATTCTACTTTTTTTCTGGGTACATTATCATTGAAATTAACTTTTCCTAAATTAAATGACATTTCGACCACTTTTACCCCAATGTGCGATTCCAAAAATCTAAAAATTCTTAAAATATCTGTCAGTTTGATTCATTTAAAGTCCAGGCAAAAAATACGACTTGACATCTTTTTTTGACTGATCTGCTTTTTATTATTCCTTTCTATTTTTTACTTAAAAGTTATACTTATATTTATGACCTTTACTGTTCTTATCGTAACTAACCATACAACTAAGTCACATAAATAAATTAGAGCACAAAGAACAGTCATCAAGTAAATGAAAATATCACATCATCACAAGGAATCGATACAGCGATAAATACCGCAATACTAAGGATAGTGATTTTATAAGGTTTTATCAGATGTGGTTTGTAGTAAAATGATGTTACTGCGTAGTTTTGTAGTTAGAAAAGAAAAAAAATATATATTGAATATAAAATTAGCTTCATTATCGCCAGACATTAGCGTGTATAGTAACGTAAACGAGAGTAGTGGTGTATTCTTAAAAAAACAACAACAATAACAAATAGAAAGTTATTTTAATAATTCTGAGAATTAAATCACATGTTAATTTGTTATAAGTTTCTTTTGTAAGTTTTTTCTTTTAAAGGTCATTTCTTTAAGGAACATAAAACAACAAATTAATTAATAATTAGTATGTTTTTTTTTTATATGTATGTATGTATGTGTATAAGTAATTTAATAAGAATTACAATTGCTGTAGCTTTCAGGGAATTTTTTTCTTCCTTCCATTCACTTTTACATGCTGCTTTCATAAATTGCAATTTTAATTAAAAACTATAAATATATTGTTGCATGCCTCATGCATTTCTCCGGAAGCTTACAACATTCATTTTGTGTAATTTAGTGTATTTGAAGGAATTATATTAAAAATGGTAAAGAAGAAGAAAAAAATATATTGAAATACTTAGTTGAAATCTCAAGGTTACCATTTTGCATATTTGTTTAGTTCTTTTTTCTGGTTTTTCCTCATTTCGTATGATTTGCATAATTTAACAAATGTTTCCTATAAACGGAGGGAGTTTTTTTTTAACAAGATAAACCCAGTAGTAAACTTTGGGTTTTTATTTGTTTGTTTAAAGCAACAATTTTGTACTCAGCAGGTCAATAAAAGTGACTTGATATTAAATATGTAAATGTAAGATCACCAACAGAAAAGATGACTATTAAAAGAAAATTGATTTAGAAGTAAATTAATTAGATAAGTATGATTAATATTAATGGCAATTAATGTTACTCATACATCTTTTAATTCATATGAACACTAATACGTATGAGTAATTTTAATTATTTTAAAATTTATTTTTAAGCAATGTCCTTAATATTATCTATAGATATTTTTTAAAATTCTTTATGTCTCCTTGAACATTTTTCAAGGATATCTCTTAAAAATATCTACATTACATTTATTATATTTTTTCTTTTACATAAATCTTCAATTCCATTAAATTGTATATAAATTTACATAAATATCTTCTAACAAACTTATTGTTAAAATTTTTATCTTTAGTTTTATTTTATGTCGCATATATTTCTTAAACTTTTTATGCCAATTTCCCGTAATGTCTTTTGTAGACATTTTAACTTTTTGCAAAGTATGAAAAAAGAAGAACTATTTTAAGTACACAAAAAAAAAAAAAACTTTTCGTACAAACTTAATAACTTCCTCGACAAACAAATAGCAAAGAGAAAAATATTTTTAATTAAAAATTTACAACTACAAAAATATCTTAAAGAACAAAGTTTTATCATCATAAAAAAGTGAACAGAAAAAGGAGAAAAAAACTCAGTCATGGCTCAACTCTATCATAAACATCAAGAAGAATAACAGGAATGGGAAACAAAAAGGTCAAATAGTTTTAGAACAACAAAATAATTAAAAATTTTTAAATTTTTTAATAGTGTTTGAGCTATACGATTTGAGTATGGAGTCAAAGGTCATCTTAAAAATGTCTTTAAATATTTTTTACTTTAATTGTCCATATATTTTAAATCATTATAAATAATATGTTTTCAATTGTATTTTGCAATTTAACCAACAAAAATATAGTAATATAAAAATTTTGGTCAACGAGGTCAAAGGTTAATTATTTGTATATTTTGAATCATACTTATCTGAAGAAAAATAATATTTTTATCATTATTTAAATTATATTGCAAAATGATTTTTTAACTAAAAACTTTTAAATTTCAGTGACGAGTTCAAAGGTCAAATTTTAAAATATTAAAAATATATCTTTAAAATGTATGGAATGTTGCAGATTTTCAAATGAATTTAATTGAAAATTAAACATCAAATGTATGAAATGGAAATTACATTCTTTTTCGTAGAGGTCAAAGTTTAAAGGTTTTTATATGTTAAAAAAAAATAATTTTTTATAAAATATTAAAAAACATAATTTATATCATTTTATTTAAATAAAATTGTATGCTTTGACATATAAAATTTCTTGTTGACATAATAAAAGAAGAACAGTTGACATAACCAAAGGTCAGTTTTATAGAAATCTAAAAGACAAAAAATATGTGAACTTTAGGACAAAAATTATTCGAAAAGTTTTTAATCTAATGTTTAAAATGAAAATAATAATAATAATAATAATAATAATAATAATAATAATAATAATAATAATAATATTTCTTAATAATTTTAAATATGTATTAAAAAAATTAATTAGTATTTACATTAAAAAATCAAAAAAGGTCAAAGATTACATTTTTGAGGTTAGAAAAAAAATCACAAATAAAATTTTTTATATTTTAACATTTCATACAAATGTTAAAACGTTTATATTTATATTAAAGATTTTTTCTTTTTTTTATAAGGTCAAAGTTCAAGTTCAAGTTTGTAAATATTAAAAATTTATTTAGAATAAATGTCTTTATACATTTATAATTTAATTTAATATAATTTATTAAAATATATGTTCGTACTAGAATTATAAATATGTAATTTTAAGGTTTATAAAAAATATAATTACACTATGGGTCCTAAATGTCTTAAAATATATTAAAAATATTAAAATATTGCAAAATCTTCAGTTTTTATAAAAATATTAGTTAAATCACAACTAAGATTCCTTTTTATTATTATTATTATTCTTTTCTTTTGATAAGGTCAAAGTTCATATTTTTTAAACTTATAAAGAAAATATGATATTGATTTAAATAAATATTTGTTTTCATGTTTTTTTTGGAAATGTATATTTGAAGTCGCAATTTACTATATAATTTGTAATAAATACTTGCACTATGGGTTTAAATTAAATGAAAAAATTTCAACATATTTAAAAAATATTATTTTTTTTATAAAATTCTCAAAAATATTAAAAAAAAAACATGTTTTACCCCATAATTTGTTTTATCTATTTATCTTTGAAAAATATGTCAGTTATTAGTTTAAACGACAACCATGTTGATTTGTAGCTTGTGAGTTTGGTCAAAATGATGTAGAAGCTATAAATTGTTGAACTATAAAAAAATGATTGGTCCTGCAAATAACTGTTTGACATTCCAATGTTATTAAATACTCATCAAAAAAAAGAACTGAAAAAGTCATGAAATTAATATTGTGTTGTCATTAGTATGAAGTACTTAATGGTGCAAGAGTGCTGCAGAAGTTCTCTTTTTAACCCATGGTTGTCGTTTGTAGAATGTTCATCTTCTATACTCTTATTTTTTGGAAGCTCTTGATCATGTTTTTGCTAGGTAGTATCAGGAGATTTCGAACATTGAGGGGAAACATGGTTCGTCATATTTTATAGGGCAAAAAAATTGAATGCATATTGAAATGGACTCCAAACTCATCTGGTAGAAAAGCAGTCTTGTGAGTTCAGTATTCAGTCTATTAGGTGCGAAAAGTTAATGCTAATGCGGAGTTGAAAACATATAAACTCCAAAATGTTTAAGACAGGAATGCTGCAAAAAAATTTAGAAGCCACTAATAGAGCACGAAAATTAAAATTAAATTTTATACAGAAAACTCTCATGTTGTCAAATACACGTTGAAACGTATGACAGTTTTTTTTGCAGCTTCCTGGCCCAAATTTTTATATTGATGATATGCATAAGTTTAGGATAGAAAAGCTGTCAAAATTTCCAAGGAATTAATGGTCTGGCTAGATTTATGCATTTGCGTCAAAAGTATCAAGGGATTTGTTATAGTGGGCCTTATAAATATCGAAAAATAAAACAAAGAATGTTTGCAAGAAAATAGTTTTCCTTTCATAAGAAAGCAGAATGGGTCTACTTATTTTTGTTCAGATTTAGCATCATGTTACTTCCTAAAAATGCTACATATTATTTGTAACATGAGAGGTCAATTCTCTTAATTATATGGAGCTAAAACCAGTGAAGAGATATTAGTCTTTTGTGAGAAGAGAATTGAAGAGGATCGAAGAGGTGTCGCAAAATATCGAAGATTTTAAAATTAGATGTGCAGACTGTTCCAAAAAAGTAGCTAAAACAAATATCAAATCTCAAATGAAAGGGTTGCTAAAAATGACCTACAATTTCCTATGAAGTAGTTAGAAGATTACAAATGATTTTTTTATGATCTGTATTGTATTATCAATTAAACAAAAAAACAATGAAAATTTTATGATCAATCATTTCCAAGTTTTTTCTAACTTTCTCTGCGTGCCTAAATCTCTAACTAATTTTGCACATACCATCTGCATGCAAAACAACAATAATTTTAATAATCCTTCCCCGCCTCAAAGTCAGACAAACAGAATGTGAAAGAAAAAACATTTTCAAATATGTATTTCGCAGAAAATGAGAAATAGAGCGAACATAAATTGTTAAAAGCATGAACATTAAATAACAAAATCCCCACCACAACAACAACAACAACATTCTCTACTAAATGACAGACAAACAAACTGTCATTTAAAATATCACAATAACAACGAACATTAACTTTTTACAAATAAATAAAAAAAAAAATTCAAGATAAAAAGTTGACAAATGTTTTTGTTAAAGATACTGCGAAAAAAGTAATAAAAAAAACTAGGATTTATTTTTTTTCTTTTATGGAAAAAGTTTTGAAAATTAATTTTCTTTTGAAATAAGAAATATTGCAGGAGAGAGTTTGTTTTTCGAGGATTGTGTATGTAAATCTATTTGTTTTTGGTTGCTTTGTGAAATTAAAATATTTTTTTTTAGTCATTGAAATATTAATGATTTGTTTTGTCTCAATATTTAGACCATTAAGTCAAACATTTTGGTAGTTTGGTTTTTGTTTTTATATTTTTAAATGAAAATGTTTGTATAACTTGAAGACTTTGGAAGCATAATAACTGTTTGGGGAAAAATAGAAAACAAGGGAGAGAGAAAACTAATAATTAATTATGGTGGAGTAAAAGTAATGAAAAACAATCTTTATGTTGCTTTGTTTTGAATTTTTACATTGATTTGTGGGATTATAATAAATGATATTTGAAATTGGATTTGGAAAAGAATTATACTTATTATTTTTTTTTTAAATTACAGAGAAAAAAATTTAGCTATTAAAGGATTTATCAAAAATAAAAACCACTTTTCAATCACTTGCCTAATTGTATCAATATTTAGTTGATAAAAATTTTCATTTCCTTTTTATATCAATTAATAAATTAATCAAATAAGTGTTAATTTGCAAAATCTATTAAACAGTTTGTTCATAGCTTAAATTTCAATTAATAATGATTGAGTATGTGTTATTTATAATTGAAATTATATTTTCGAGTTTTCTTTATAAAATTTGAATTTTTATCTGTTAAAATAAAGGCATACTTTTTTATTTTTTATTTTCTAATTTAATGAATATTTTCACTAATTTAAGAAAAAATTCTAAACTTGTGAATCGATTTTAGGGAAATGTATCTTATTTTATTGATAAAAAATTTATCATTATGATTCAAGAATAAAAATGTAAATTTTTGACATTTTCGTATTTTTATGATTTTCTGAAAAAATAAATTTTGGCAAATTTTGTAAAAAATTTAAAAATTTGTTTCAGAGAAATGGCTAAATATCTCCTTAACTTTTGACAGTATTAAGAAGTAATGTATTAAAGACTTAATGATAATTTTAATAAAAATTTTTTAATAAATTTTGTAAAACAAACGGACAAGTAGTTTATGAGATATGTTTCAATATATAGTGAAACTTCCATATTTTTTTAGTTTTCCAAATATCGAGATTTTTCAAAGATTGCTCTATGTTTTATTTTATATATTTTTTTTCTACTGAACCGATTGATTATCTGAAATTAAATAGCAAATAGCTTAGGACATTAATAAACAATCTGGATAAATTTCATTTAATTCGCATTAGGAGAGACTATGTCATACAGACTAATGACAAAAATATATATTTAAATCTATTCTATAATTCCTATTTCCTCTCTAAATGAACAGAGTTTTTGATATAAAATCTATTACTTGAATGTTACCTCCCTAATTTAAGAGATTAAAAAATTTTCTTACACTTGTAGTAGTAAAGATGAATATAAAAATATAAATAATAATCTAGGCGTCTCGATGTCTGTACTCTAATTTCATCCTTATATATATTATAGAAAATACACACTCAAATACACACACACACACACATTTCTAATAAAGTCATTTAACACATAAAAAGTTCAATGACTTTTTTAGAAAATAAGATAAAAATTATTGAAGCAGAAATAAAAAAATTTGGAACATAATCAACATTTTATTTAAAATTAAATTAAAACGCATTTAAGTTTTCACAAATAAAAAAAATTAAATAAAATTTATTAATTTTTAGCTTAATTATTATAAATGTTAAGCTTTTTTATAATTTATTTTTGATTTTCTATAAATTATATAAAATTTGTTTTCATGACCAAATTTCAAGGTTTCCTTGTCATCCTTTTTGTTTCACTTTTTCCCCACAACAGATTCGTGACAATAGTCTATATATAAAAATTTATTTTCTATCATGTTTTTTACAAGGTTTTGTTTAAAAAGCAAGAAACCCTCAAACTTTTTAGCCCCTCTCCCCCCACAAACATATTCATTTTAGCTTCATAGTGAAAGTTTACACACCTTTTTATTTTAACGTTTAGATGTTCGCCAAAAAAAGTGGAAAATTTGGGCATAAAAGAAAAATCAATAGAAAATAAATAATCCTTAGAATTTGTTTTTTTTTCTCTTCTTCTACTACCTTATTTTCTAACATACTTAGCCATGTCTTTGGCTGTGTGTATGTATGTCTATAAATTTTTGCTAAATGTATAAAGTATTAGAAATACTATACTATTCATGTCTTTTATATATGAATTTAGTATATATAAGATTTTGCAAATCATGTTGATGTTCTTTTCATGATTGGCTTAGAGAAAATAGAAAAAAAAAAATAATAAAAGCAAATGACTTTCAAGGATAATAACATCATTATTGTCATCATCATCATCAACTACAACACCATGAAATAAATGTTTTCTTGTATTTGTATGTGGGTTTGCACCAAGGATAATCTTTTACGGCGTAATACCTCATTAATTCAAATAAATTCCAAAAAAAAAAAGTAAAAAGAAAAATAATAATAGATTGAAATGTTAATCTATGAAGTCATTGTATTTATGTAATTTTTTCTTATTGGCTGATTTTTAAGAATATAAAATATTTTTACCAAAAATCGATCGTTTTTATTTGCTGGAATTTTTTTAAAGTGATTAACGATAAAAGATTAATTGAAGATGAAATTTTAATTAAAGACAGATATTCCTGTGGTTTCTCAGTCAATTTGGATACATGGTATCCATAAGTACTAAGCATCTAATCCACTTTTTTCGAATTGATTCTAGTTTTCACGATAAATCGTGATTTGTAAAATGAAGGAGGTTGCACTATGTATATTGCAGCATATCTCGAAAACTACTTTACTGATTTTGTTCAAAAATATATCAACAATTTTTATCAAAATTATCCGCAAGTGTTTCTTATATTTTTTAATGAGGTTAACAGTAATAGAGATATTAAGCACACTTTCTGAAAATAATTGAAATTTTATGAAAAATTGAGATTTTTTTTTTCAAAAAATTATACAAATTCGAAAACATAATATAATAAAACAAGGTAGAATCATTAGAGAGATTCATCAAATTTAATTCTTGATAAGTCAAAAAACTGAAAAATTAAAAACAATAAATGAAAACCAAAAATGAAAAAATTTAAAAAGATTTGTTTCCATTTACTATTTGAATTACTTCCTGAAATACAGAGCTTCATTCTGGGAAAATTGTATGTAACTTTTTTATCTTTGTCTACTTCCAAACAATATACTTATGAATATTTGTTTGTTTTTAATAGAAAAAATTGTTAAAAAAAATTATTATAAAAAAATTGTTATTTCGTTTTTGAAAATTTGTTTTTTTTTTTTTTCTTTTATTTTACTTTCTATGTGATTGACTTTTCAGGGTAAGTAAAATTGAGAATGAACTCTCTAATGATTCTACCTTTAGTAGTTATAACATGTTCGAAAACAAAGTATACAAAGTAGACCGACTCTCTTTTTATAAAATTTCTCTCTCACACTTACGGCTACTGTGTGAATTGTGAGAGAACTAATACAAAGAAAACAACATCGAAATTTTATCACTAAATTTTGAAATCATCAAGCGTTTTTGCACTGAATTGCAATTGCACACATGTTTTTAAATTTTTGTTTCTTACACTAGGAGTCCATTTTTATATTCAAAAAAGGTCAAATTTGCTCATAACACAAACACTTTATTTTTAAAAAATTTTTGACAATGTTTTTCTCTTTTTATAATTAAATTTTTCAACAGAATTTTAGTTTCTGGTATTGAGAATTCAAACAATTTAAAATATAAAACATTTTTTTAAACTCTGTATGTGTAAGAAAAATACAAAAGAACAAACACATTCACATTTTTGTTACTAACACATACTTAGAGTTAGGTACTTTTTTACTAACACACTCATAGAGTTAGGTACCCCTGCTAAAGGGTCGGACTACTTGTATATACTTTGTTCGAAAATGTTAAACATTTAAATTTTTATACTAAATATCGCTAAATATCGAAAAATGGCTAAAAGCTCCTATTGACCGTATTAAAAAGTAATGTATTAAAGACTTACAGACGTATTCAAAAAAGCACAAACGGACAATTAGATTTTGTGATATGCTTCAATATATAGGACATATCGCGATTTATCGCGAGAACTAGGGTTAGTTCGAAAAAAGTCGATTATAGGCTTAGTACTTATGAATACCGTGTATCCGACACCGTGCAAAATTAGTGCTTTAGTGTTATTCAATTGATCAAAATTTACATTTTCTCTATTCCTTCCGGACAAAGCTTAAATATAGTTTTATTTTAATGAATTTTAAATCAAATACAAATGTCTGTATCAAGTAAATATACGCCACAAATGAGTTTTATTTAAGTAGAAATTACAACCCACTTTCGGGAATCACCGTAAAGCACATAAATTTATATAAATGTTGGTGTTAATGTAATATTCTGTACTTTTATATTTTATTTTACACTTGGTAAAAGTATCGCCCCATAATTGGCCACAGGTCTAATATAAATCCCCAAAAATATATTTTAAATAAATCGGTTTATGCGCATAAAGCCCTTAAAACACATATTTCAAATTATTATCTAATAAAATTAAAATTAATTATATTGATTAATATAATTAATTTACTAATTTGCTTGAGATTATTTTTTAATTAAATTGACAGCTATTGAAAAAAATATAAAGAAAATTGAAAGATTTATGTATAAAGATATAGAAATAAACTAAATTTAACTCAGTTTTCAACTTATTACGTTTATTTAAGAAATAATAGTAACAATAAAATCAATCATTTTGATGATTAGAGCAAAATCAATTAATATTTAATTAATATAAACAAAATCGTAATTAAAGTCGATTTTTGTTTTTTTTTTTTTTCTGTGAATAAATAATATAAATAAAAACAATTTAAACTATAACTTTTTGATATTTATTTTAATATAATACATCAATTTGTTTTCAAGATATGCTTTAATAAATTATAACACCTATATAATTGAAGAAAGAAAAAATGCGATGTATCGCGAAAACTAAAGTCAATTCAGAAAAAAGTGTTTTAATAGCTTATCCCCTATTAGTACTACTGACTAAGAAATCACATTTCGTAGATGTTCTTTTTAATTTTATAAACCAATGTTATTAAAATTACATATAAATAACACTCATACGCTTAGTTGTCTTATTTCAATCGTAAATAACAAATTTCTTATTCTATTTGCATAAATAAAACATTTACAATTGAATCCTATTTTTTTTATAATATTTAACAATCAATGCATAAATTTAAATATATTTATTATTAAATCAAATTGATTTATATGTTTTAACTATATAAATACGAATAGCAAAGTGATAATTGCTCACGCAAAATAACAATTTCCATATAAATTGTTATAAAAATTCAAATTTCTATATAAACAATTTGCAAACGTTGTAGTAATATTTTATACATATATATGTATTTGTTTTCGCTACTATATGTCTAGCTTTAGATATGGATGGTATAATAAAAAAATAAGGACCATTAAATAAAAAAACAACAACAAAAACACTTTTTATATGCTAAACTCTCCCTTATACATAGTAGATACATTTATGTGTATATAACTTATAAAACAAAACAGAATCTATGCATAAAATTGACAATAATTTGCTTGTAAAAATGATTTATTATCAAATATAATATTTGGCAGTCATATATGAATGTATGTAGATAGGAATATGTAGCAAAAAGTTATAAGTATAACTAAATATGTTTTAGATATAATAAAGTATTTTATCTTTATTTATTTAGTTTATTTGTTTATTTAAAGGTATAAATTGGGTTTCAATTACACATACATACATATGTATGTGTGCATTTAGAAATATCTTTGTGATATAAAATTTATTGATTTATTTTTGTGGTTCTTTTGCTTCTTCTTTTCTCTTACTTGCTCTCTCTTTATCTCTGTAATAAATTTATTAAATGCAACACTTTATTATGTCTAGTATGTTTCAATTTCCATTTGAGATTTAATTGTGAAAATAAATAGGTTACATTAATTTTTTTTTATTTAATTTAATGAAACCAAATGAATGTGTATTATTAGTTATGTATTTATGTATGTGTATGTTTATATAATAGTATAAATACTAGGTGTAAAGATAAATGTATAGGCCTTTTCAAAGGCATCTCTCAATTCTTATTTTAGAAAATTTATATCGTATTTTGAAAAGTTAATTTAAAATTTTTAAAATTTTTTGATTATAAATCTCTACACAGAAAAAAATATTTCCAATTATTTTTTAATAAAATTATTAATTAATTTTGTATTGAAATTTAATTAAATTATTTATTAATATAAATAATTTTTTAATTGGTTTAAATTTATATTTTAAATAGATTGACAGTTCTTAAAAAAAATTAAAGAAGAATTAAAAATTTCTCTATAAAAATGTGGAAACAAAAATAAATTTGGCTAGTTTTTCAACAATTTTCAATTTATTACTACACACAGAAAAAATTATTACCGTTTTTTTACAATTAACTCAGTTGTTTAATTTTGCATCAAAATTTAATAAATGTGTTCAAGAAAAAATAAATTTTGGTATGATTTTTTTCCATTTTTAATTCATTCAATCATCTACTTGATTGATTTAATTAATTTATTAATTGGGAATTTTTTTCTGTTTTGTATTTTTTTATAGATTTTAGTAATTGATATGATCATTTTGGTGAGAGGTGCAAATTTGAGCAAGTTTTTAATTGAATGAATTATTTTCATATATATTTGTTAATTGGTGACTTTTTTCTGTGTATATGTTTAAGAAAAAGAAATAATAATAAAATCAACTATTGTAGGTATTAATGTTATCATTTTGATGATTAGAGCAAAATCAATTAAAAATTAATTAATATTATCAATTTCGTAATTGAATTCGATTTTTACTTTTTTTCTGAGTAACTTTTTAAATATTAATTATAAATTAATTAGTCAATAATCTTCAGAATATTTTGCATAATATTATCTCAGAAAAAATTACTACCGTCTTTTTTTCAATTAACACAGTTATTTAAATTTTTATCAAAATTTAATAAAAATATTCAAGGAAAAAAATAAAAAATAAATTTTTGTATAATTTTATTTCCTATACACATTTGTAATTCATTTAATTATCTATTATATAATTATAATATTATATAATTTATTAATTGAATTTTTTTGTTTTACGTTTTTTATTATTTTTAGTAATTTATATAATCATTTTGGTGAGAGGTGCAAATTTGAGCAAATTTTTAATTGAATAAATTATTTTTATATGTATTTGTTAATTGGTGACTCTTTTTCTGTGTAGGTTATTTGAAATAAATTAATTTTAAAAATATTTTCAATTTTAAATAATTAGTTTAAATACCTTAATGGATTTAAACATAATCCCTTTTAATACAGTCCACAGTTATGTAGATATTGAGACTATTTTCTTTAAAAAATCTTTTTTTTACAAATTAAAAAAATAATAATAAATAAAAAATAGCTTTTAAAAAATTATAAAAATTTTTAGATGTCAAAAATTAAATTTTTGAATCTTTAATCATAAATATAAATTTGTTACAGTTAAAACAAAACATATTTCGCTAAAATTAATACAAAATAAATCTTTGATTTCAATGAATTATATATTATTTTACAAATAGCAAATATATATTTATAATTAAGGAATAAAAATTTTAATTTCTGACATTAGCAAATTTCTACGATTTTTTGAAAGTATTTGTTTTAATTTTTTAACGAAAATTATTATTATTTTTTTTTTCAAAAATTAAATTTCATATCACCATGACTAGTAAAACAAATTAAAATTTCAGCTTAAAGACAACTTTAATACGAATTTGTTAATATATTACTGAGCCACACCAGACCAGTTTGAGATATGCCTGAGATATGCTTGAATATATGTAATCTGGTTAATTTTTGAAATACGGGTTTATGCTAAAAAAATAAAATAAATAAATAAATAAAAATTAAAAAATGCTTCGAATTTTAGTTTTTCTTAATAGCATGCATCCGAATTGGCCAAGATAATACATTCAATAAGTACGGAACGTATAGACAGCCGGACGGACATAATATTGTCACCAAATAATGTTATAATGATTTGTACAAATTTTCATTAAAAAATATTAATGAAAATCTGTGATATTAATAAATATGTTGAGATAAATTTTTGAATTAAAAATAATAATAATAAAACATTAACTGAAACAAATGTCCAGATACCATAGCATTTGTATTAGTAACTCTGAAATGTATTAAGTAACCATGAGGAAAATTTAGAAACCTAATTGCGGTTACAATAGTGAATCATAAACATTTTTCACAAGTAATTTAAAACCATTTTGGTAGTACTAATATGTCCGTCCTTACGTCTGGTTTAGAAACAATATAACTTTATTTCTTGACTACATCTGCAGATATCTGCAAATAAAATTTTCAAACTCCTATATCTAATGTATTATCTTTTGTTTTAAATTAATTTAAGCGTGGAGAAACAAATACGTAAATTAAATTTTTTATTTTCCCAAAATAATTAAAAGTAATTTGCACAAACATTTTAACCACGATTCTGTTTTTTTTTTAATACTTTTTTTCTTTATGCCTAAAAATAAAATTTATGTGATGGTCTCTATCTTCAATAGTGTAAATTAAAATCCATAAAGCTTAATATACAAATCCTCCAGCTTATTATTCGAAATTTGTTTAATTCAAATATATTAACAGCCTGTCCCACGATGTCGATCGAAAAATTCGTTCGACAAAATATATGGGAAACAATAACAAAATTTTAAAGTTTTCCATATAAATTGTCGACAAGAATTTTTCGTTCGACATCGTGGGACAGGCCGTAAATTTAAAAAAATATGTTTTGGACAGTTATATTGGTTAAAAATTTTATATACAATACACAATTGCTCATGAGATGTTAACTTTGCATAAGATTTAAAATTTTATAAAATTTTCAAAAATTTTGTTAAAAAAAAAATATTAATGATCACCTCGTACTCTAGTATTTTCTATAATGGCTAGATTCTGTTTCAAAATGAAATAGAGTTGATAGAAAACCTTTCATAAAGCTCAAAATATATATTATTTATTATTAATAAATTTATTTTGAGAGCCTTTGCTATATGCCTTCTTAAGATACTCCTATTCTGAAACTTTTTCTCACAGTTGGTTTTTTTCTAAAACGCTTCTTGTTTCTCAAATAAGGCCCCTTAAAGTCTACTTAACAATTTAATTTCTTAGATAATTTAGTTATATATTATTGTGTATGTGTGTAAATATACATATGCAATTTTTATATTTATACAGCATACAATTCTATTGTATAATTCATTTTAATTAATGAAAACAAGTTGATGTTACTTTTTATATATCACAACCTACATAAAGATAATAAATGTTTGGTATACAAAAGAAATGTTGAATATTTACCTGTTTTCATTGTTTTCCATATACACACAAACAGATACATACATATACTCTACAATATCTTTTGTTCATAAAGAATTCTCTCTACATGTACAATGTACAGCATACAACATTTTCTTTAATAAAAAACTACGCAGTTTATTTTATATCCTACCTCAACATTATTTAGACTAGAACAAAGAGCTTTAATATAAAAACATAAAATAACATATACATACACATTGTTAAAACATATACACACAAACATGTATATATTTTAATATATAAATATAGACGAAACTTTATCTCCCTTATTTTTAAACTCATTGTTTTAATTTTACAAGATTCTTTTTATTTTTTTATTTTTGTTGGCAAAAGGAACTGATAAAACAAAACATAATAAAACAAGAGTCCCAAATACCCAGAGAAAGCAACTTCTGCATTAGTATGTGTTCTAATCAAAAGAATAGAAAACGTTTATTACTTTGAATTATATACATTAGTATGAGTTTGTACACAATACTATTATTAGGTTAAGATGCCTTCTTATGAAAAATTTAAGTTAATAAAGATTAAAGAAATTTTTGCATACCTGCTGACATAAAACCATATAAAAAGTTATATGTCTTATTATTATATTTCATGTGGTGAAATGTCAGCAGGAAATAAGAAGAAATTCACTATAGGATTTGAAATATTTTGAAAAAAAAAAAAAAAAAATGTTGTATAGTTTCTATACAGTCTGTGGGCTAAAATATTTAGAATTTTTACTTGAATTGCAAACAACAAGATATAAAACTGTACTGAAAAAATGTCCAAATATAGTTATGGCTTATTATTTAAATTAGTTTAAAAAAAAAATATTGTAATACTAATAAAGTTACTTGTTTAGAACCTGAACAACTTGACCCAGCCTAGTAAAAATATTTGTCTAAATAAGTATTAAATGTTAGTTTTTTAAATAAAAAATCTTTCCTAAAAATCGCTTAAGAAATCAAAATGTATTTTATTATAAAGCATTTTATTTTATGTTTTTTTGGTGCATACTTTTTTGGGCAAAAAAAATATATATGGAATGAATTTAAAAATACCAGAGCCTACTCAAAAAAAAAGGTGGGGGCATATTTGAAAACTGATAGGTCCTTTAGAAAACCTCGACGTAAGTTTATTATTTATTAGCAAAATTTAAAACATTTTTGGGATCTAGTTATTTTTGAAAAATATTTCATTTATTATTTTTAATGAAAACCATGTTAATTTGTTGTGAGTTTGTCCACAATGAGTGACGATTTTATACAAAAAAATTCTTATGTTGTAAAATACACGTTAAAACGTATATACTGACAGATTTTTTGCAGCTTTCTGATCAAAATTTGTATGTTGATGTTACTCGAGAATATTGCAAGATAAATTTATAAATTTTCTAAAGAATTCTTGGGTTTTCAATATTTATGCAGTTACGGCAAATGAAGCAAGTAATTTTTTACAGTGGACTTTATAAGGAACAAAAAATGCATCAGAGAATGTTTGCAAAAATAATTTTTTCTTTTTATAATTAAGAACAATGGGTATTTATATTTTTGGTCCGATTTGACATCATATTATTACCTAAGAACACGATGGAGTGGTACCAAAACAATTACAGAGTTTTTGAGTCAGGAGAGGTTAATTCTCTAAGTTATCTGGAGCTAAGAGCAGTGAAGAGATTTTCGACATTTGGTTATTCGGCGATATCTTAAAATCTGCTTTCCGAAAAACAGCTTTTATGCTATGAGTATATTGTAGAGCTTTTAATTTGAACTCAAAAATTTTTAAATTGTTGGTTGGAAAAGTTTTTCGGGTCCAAAAATGGTACGATTTCGGAAATTTTCCAGACCCAGATTTTCGGAATAAAAAAAATATCTAGGCGACCATTTTTTTTTTTTTTTTTTTAACACAAAAACAAACTTTATGTCAAATTTCGTAAAGTGGTCGGAAATGGGTTAACAGTTAAAAAACGATAGTGTTTTTTAAGGAATTGCTTAATGTTAAATATTATTTTAGAAAATTGATTAAGATTTGCTTGGCAGGCAATGTTTCTGTTTTGAATTTTCGATATATCCATTAATTCCCATAGTCATGGAATGAATATTGAATATGATCTGATCATGAATATATATATTTTTTTAATTTTACAAAATTGTTACTTACATTAGAATATAAAGGTCTTATTTTATAGACAATTTTATTTTTAGTAAATCCAAAATCACATAAAAAAGATTTCACTAAAAATATATAGCTTTGACAGAGAGCAAATTAAAAAATATTTTATATCCTTTCCTTTTATATTTCATAATCCACTTCCTTTACAAACATTAAACGCGTTTGGTGCCTTATTAAGCCCTACAACAACAAAGAAGCTTTTATACTATAAAAAGATCTTTTAATGTAGTGGTTGGCGTTTTAGAAAAACAGCAAAAACCTTCATTGTTTTTAAACAAAAGCAACAACAGCACTAAAATGAAAGAAAGTTTATTATTTATTAAGTTTTATGTATTATTTTTAAATATAGAATAGAATAAAATGCTTGTTGTGTGGTTAAAAGTTTTATATTTCATACACAAATAGAAGATGAAAAAAATCCTTTATTTGGCTTTTTTCCATTTTCTATTTATAACTCAAAAGGGATGATATTTAACCTTGTTGTGTAAACACATACAATAGCACTCTTATTCTGAGATATACATAAATTTACTATAACACAACTAAACCCCTAAATACTACTTGGTTGTGTATATATCTTTCTATACAAAGTCTTAAGGGAATAATTTTATTTATATATTTTTTTTTATCATATTTTATTATTTTTATTTTGCTTATTTTGTATTTGTATTTCTTCTAATTTTAGTCTAAACGCAAATTTGGCTTTAAATATAAATTGAAATGTTGCTAACGAATTTAGAAGCTGAAAACCTACCACACCTTAAAATGAAATGTTCTAAAATGGATAAAATTGAAAGGATAAAGAGAAAATATTATGGTCTTCATTTAAAGTTCGAATAAAAGGTAAGTTGTAATACAAAAATAGAATAGAATTGTTTATAAACTAAATAAAATATTTAAATACTCGCATATTGTTAACATTTTAAGGTCAGTTTTATAATTGAAATGTGAAAACTGTATGACTGCATATTTTGTGAAAAGGGTGTGTTTCACAATAAATTAGTATTAAAATTATGTTTTATATAAATAAAAATAAGTTTTGTATAACCTTTATAAAAATTCTCATGTCCAAGAGGTATCATATTTATTTTTCAAAAGAAGAAAAGGTCATTTTATTTTTATATTTATTTTTAACATCCCACAATGGAAAACTTTTTAAAGACAAAAGTTATATTTTATTATAATAATAGAGCACAAGTTAAGCTTTTAAGTTAAGGTGTAAAAAAATGTCAAATTTATATAAAGAATACACTAAAGTGGTTTAAAATTCTTAACCTTGAATGTAAAAATATTTTTAGTTATTTACAAGTTAAAACATCTGCTTTTTCTTAAAATAAAAATAAAGCACGTGCTTTTTTTTATTATTTCTAACAATATTCATTTATTTCTTAACAATGTTTGTTTAATTGTAAGTGTATGCATGTTTACATACACACACACAGACACTCACACATTTAGATAGTTAGACCAACTGTCATTTTAAAATAATATTTACCTTGAACAAAAGGTTGTTGTGTGAGAAAATAAAACAACAAATTTGAATTTTTATTATTTGGTAACATATGGTGATGATATTATTTATTCATTTATCCAACCACTCATTCATTTACATATACATACATTTTTATAAATGAATATGTATGAGAGAGAGAGAGTATTGTGTGAGTTTTTATATTCACAAGTATTTGTCATATGGGGCGTATAAGCGTAATTATTTTAAATTGAAATATTAATTATACGACACAGTGATACTTAATGGTATGATTTTACCGACATTTACCGAGTAAAACTATTAAATGTTAAGAAATAAATTATATTATTTTTCTTAATGATTATTATTAAAGAAATTGTTATAACCAATTCATTACTACTAACAGTCAAAAAGAGGAAACATTTTGTAAAAGTCTAGATATAATTTAAAAGTAATATGTTTTTATTTAAAAATACTTTATGCATTTATACAGATGCCTGTAAAGTACAGAATAAATCTTTTACAAAACCGTTTAGAAGTTTTTTAATAGATTTTACATGGTCCGACCTTCCATCCCTCTATCTGTCTGATTATCCATGCAAATCGCATAGATGAAACTTGTTATTTTGCTGGGATTTTCAAATTTTATTTCAAAAAGTCACTTTTTATTTTTGAAACTTTTAGTAAAAATTAAATTTTTAATAAAATCTGATGTGAAAATTTCAAATTTCATAAATAAATTAGAATTTTCATAATCAAAAATTAGGAATAATTTTTTTTTTATTTATTTGTTGGGTATTAAAATGAAAATCTCTAATTAAATTATAAACATGCACCCGAAAACGAAAAGTTCAAAATGGTTTTTGATTTGTTGTTGAAAAAATATTTGAGAAATGGAAAAAATTTCAAATGGTTGTTTTCTATTCATATTTTTGTTTCAAAAATATTATTTTATTTAATGTAACTGTTGTTTAAATTTTTTTCATGCGATGAAAAAAGTTCAAAATAATTTTTAACGTAATATATGTATATCACAAAATTTGTTCATATTCTTTATTTCGATCATGAAAAAAAAATAAATAAAAATAATAATAATAATAATAATAATAATAATAATAATAATAATAATGGATTTTTATTATTTTTTGAACATTAAATATTGTTTTTCAATTGAAATAAAAAGTATTATTATTAAAATCCGTTCTTTGATTATGAATCTTAATCAAGAATAGTCATATTTTTTTTTTTTTTAAATAAAACTCAAAAATAATTATCAAAAGTTGAACGTAAAATTGTAAAAATAGGATTAGAATTAGATGATTATAAATTGACTGAGAAATTCTATGTCTCAAAAAAACTTTTTTGAGAAATAATCAACTACGACAAATATAACAATACTTTTATATTCATATTAGAGAAAATTTCTAAAATATTCAATCAGAATATTTTTTAAAAATAAATTATTTTTAAAAATTTATTTGTATTTTTTGAAATAAAATAGTTTTAAATCCTATTGTAGTCTTTATAGTATGATTATTATTTGAATTAAAATTATTTAAAATTATTCCATTTCTTAACAAGCCAAATAACAGTATTCGATTGTCTTAAACATCGCCTAAAGCGGATTTATTAATAAATCACACGTCCGATTGAAAATGGCGTTAAAAAAATTATATGGAATTTCAAAAATTTCCAACAAATTTAAAAAATTTGTTCTGATTTTTTTCGGAGTTAAATAGCATTTAAGATCATCGAAACATATCTGTATAGCAGGGGTTCTCACAGGATCTTGCTTCGCGACCTCCTTTTGATATTGCAATGGAATCGCGACCCACTACAATCAGAGAAAATATTATGTAAAGAAAAAATAATCAAAAAAATATTATAAAAATTTCTGACATTAGTTTTGTTCCGTTTTTGCATTCGATACATTGGTTTAATGGCACAAAAATAATTCCACCTAAAGCTTTATGATGATGAGAAACAGTTAACGGTGTCAATAAGCTGATAAATTTTGCTATATTTCAACTTTTGGTTCAAATTAAATTGAACACATGGGTTATATATTATTTTTAATGCCCATAAACTTTTTTGCGAAATAAGTGTTTTGTTTACTCAGAGTTTTAAAGACGCACTCTGCCAGCAAATGTTAACAATTTCGTTCTACAGGATATTATTTCATGATTAAAATTCTAAAAAGGCATTAAAGCCACTATATAAAGAAGTTATTGACACAATTGTACAGTGTGCAAAATCGAACCTATAATTTTACAACTAGTTGGTCCAATTTTTTTATATATGTTCCAGTATTTTCAACCATTTGTTATTTCTTTACATAATTTAAAATAAATATGATAATAATAATAAAGGATAATAAAGGAAGTTTTAATTCGATATCTTTTTGTTATTTTTGAACGTAAAAATGAATTCATTGTTTTTTCTCCAAATCATTATATATTTACAGAAGTTATAATCATTAGAAATTATGTTCTCTATTTTATTTATCCTGAAAAGTCAGTCACATACCAGATAAAATAAAATTAAAAAATTCAAAACAAAACATAAAAAATGAAAAAAAGTTTTCTTCAAATTAAAAATAAAATTTTTAGTGATTAATTTTTTTTAAAATGTGTAAATTTTATTTACAATTTATGGTATTTAAAAGAACTGAGTTCTACAGCTGGAAGAGTTATTTATTTTTGCAAAAAAGTCAAAACTTTAAATGACAACACTCCCAAATGAAATTAAAAATTTATACTTTTCTGAAAGATATCTACACAGAGATGATTTTAAAATAGAAAAAAAAATTGAATAACCCAACCGACCAAGGTATACATCCTCTAGCAGTTCACCCACTTTACATTAAAGTTTTGACTTTAGTCTATTTTCTAAAATTGTATATGTAAAAATTTTCCTTAATACAACCTGCAAATGGAATGCAGTTTCGAAACCTGTAATATGTTGGGTATATAGGACTTCGAAAAAATATAGATTTTTTAGTCGGAAATGTGAACATATTAATTGATAATAATATGTTCTATTAAAATCACAATGAATATGAATTAGTTTTTACAACATTTGGTTGTTACTGTTTTTTGTTTTTGTCTTTTGTTTAAAAGATAAAAAATAACAGTTATTTTCCTCTTTCGATTTTTTAAATAGATTCAGACTTTACTTGGAATTTTTATTTAAAATTTCCACATAATATTTTTATTAAAAAATGTTGTGTTTATAAATATTTTTCAATGAATCTCTGCGACCACCAAGAATGTCCTTACGGACCCACATTCTTAACCTCAATAATCAAATCCATATAGATCGCATTATAGTTTAATTTTTTAAGTAATAAAATTAATTTTTGATGCAAAATTTATCATCAAATAAGAAACAAGTTAAAAATTTTTGATAAAAGTCACCTTTGAAAAAATTAAAACAGAACTTTTCGTTACGAATATTATTCTAAGTTCTAATGTTTAACCGGCTATATTTTCTAAACTAAATCCTATATTCACTTAATTTTTACAATAGACGATCCCATGATATGTATTTTATTACATATAATTTTGTGAAATTTGTAGCCAATATCTTTGGTTTGCTAATCATGAAATTGTGCAAAAAATAGAATTAAAATTATTTATTTTCAGTGTATTTCGTTAAATATTGAAGATTCTGTAATTATTCAAACACCAGCTGTTAGTATTTTAGAAGTTCTTTTAAATCATGTTAATATTGATCCACAACTTTTGTGAGCATTGATAGAAATGATATAAAAAAAATGTTAATACTTGGAATATACTGTTATATATGAGATCTGTGTAAAATATAATATTTTATATTAATTTGTTTATTTTTTATCTCCCTGTGTAATTAATTTTGCTTTGAAATCAATTTAAAAATCGAAATCGATTTTATGGGAATATCTCCATAACTTAGAGGGTTTTTACACTTTATATTGGGACTATTTTATAGTGGAAACAAAAAGCTTAATTTTGTAGCTTCTGTGTAATCAAAATACATTTATTTCAAATATATAAATAACTTTTTAGAATATTTGCCTAAGATAAAAAAATTTGAAATTAATATCTAACGTTTTTTTTTATAGCAGATTTACTACTATTTTTTCATTTTGTTTTTGTGTATTTGTTTTCTTTGTTAATAGATTTTTGATTTTGTTTGTTTTTGTTATTGTAAAAAGACAACAAAAATATAACCATAATATACACAAAGAAATATAGTATCGCTTTCAAACTGCATACATACTTATATACTCGTATGTGTATCTTTTTAGTCTGTTATATATTTTTTTTCTTTGTTTCTTCTTAAAATCATTTGTTGTAGTTAATTTGTTGTTTTTGGGGTAGTTTCACGTGCTTCTTGTTATCGAACACCCACATGCGCACGTTACACTTGTTAAGAAGACGAAAAATATAACAACAAAATTAGAGAAAAAAAAAAAACATAGAAAATTTGTAAAGAAGAATTTTCTTATTTTCTTAGCAAATTTTCTATTTAAGCCAAATTAATTGTTTTTAAAAATTAATTATTTGTGTAGTGTTTTTTTTTGTGCAACAAACAAATTGATAATATTATTTATATGTTTGTTGTAATTTTTAAGTTGATTTATATTTTGTTTGGCTTAAATGACATTTTTTTTTTTTATTTTTTTGTTGTCTGTTTTCATTTTTTGTTTTTCTTTCTCCATTTGTTGGCGTCTGGCTGGGTGGGTGTTGTCGTTTTTTTTTTTGACAGAAGAAAAATAAAAAGAAAATTCCTATACTATTGTATACTTTCAATTATTAATAGAGAAAGATTTAATTTTAATTTGGTACAAAAATACTTTGTTTTCTTTAACAAAATGATATATATATTTATGTATGTATGTGTATATACAAACAAATTTATGGTTTTGTTTTTATTATAACAAAATGCACCTTGTTTTGTTGTTTAATATTAAATAAATAATTTGTGTTAATTATTAAATTGATTATTTTACTTTTTTTTTTGTTGGTTTTATTAAGCTTTTTTCATGTATATTTTGTTGTTTTTTCCTTTTATTTTTTTGTATATATATTTTTTTTAACCATCCACTTTTATTTTTGTTGTTTTCCAAATCACACTCTCAAACAAACAATCACAAATTTGAACACCGCACTCGTCGTCTTCTACGTCGTCGTCGTCTTCGTTTAGGCACTTTAGACCAACTTTACCGCATAAAATCTTCACATCAACTGTTTTGTGTTCTGTTGGAAAATTGTGCTTTGCTGCTGGTTGCTTGTGTCCGAAAACACTTTGTTCAAATTGGTTGGCCTGGCTAAATGACAAAAAGCTTTTGTGTTAGCTGTTTTTCTTTAGTGTTATTGTTATTTTTCTTGTCTGTTTTTTTTTTTGTGCCTTCTTTCGTCTCTTTTAATGTTGACATATTTTTCACAGGTTGTTGTTATTGTGTCATTTGTTTTAAACTCTCATTTTCATTTAGGTTTTCTCTCATGTTTAAGGACGTTTTTTGACATTTGACGCATGCGTCTGAATGATATAAACAAATGTGTTAAAAACTGTTAAAATACATAGACAACAGACCTAAAATTTTATATGTTTTCCTCAACATTTTACTGTGTGTTAAAATGTATGTTATTGTACTTGCTACAACATGATGTCAAACTAATTTTTATGATGTTTAAAAACGTCATGGTCTTATGTACATTTATGCTAGTGTTTGTCTGTCTAAAGTTTTGTAATTTTTACGTGTGATGACATCTAAGGGTTGACTGTTTATAGCAAGTGTTGGTGACTGTTTATAGCTGTTGACAAGCGTTTTGTTTTATTTTTTTTTTTTTTAGTTTTTATAAACAATTTCTTACATTTTCGGTTTGATGTATAAGAAAAAATCAAAGCAATTTTGTGTTTTTTCATGTAATTTAAAAATGTTGCTGCTACATAATGTTGCAGCTATAAAATCTTGACCTAGACTTAATTTTTGTTATGACGCACTTTGTTACCATTTATCACAATATCGTCATAACTCTATATATAAATAATTTTTGATAAAATTTACAAATTAATTATTTTTGATTAAATTTATTTGAAATTTGATTAAATTTATTTTCATTTTTCATTCATAATAAATATCTTCAAAGTTCAAAATGTTTTTTCATTTGTTGAAAAAATATATGCAGGATATTTATTTTTTTATAAAAATATTCATTATAGTGAAAATAATAAATATCTGTAAAGATAAATATCTTTGGAAATAAATATCAGTTTGAAAAAATTTCAAATTATTGTTTTTTTCACTTTTGATTTGTTTCAAAAATAATTTTTTATTCAATGAAACTGTTGTTGTTTAATTTTTTTTATCCGAAAATAATTTAAATCGTTTGTGATAAATATCATAAAATATTTTTATATTTCTTATTTCGATTATGATGAAAAAAAAACTATTGAAGAAAGCCCGGGTTCACACACAGCAATTTTTCTTGCTGAAATTCTGAGTTTATAGGAGAGAGAGGAGAAGAGAATACTTAACCTCTCTTTCCTACAAAGTCAGAGATTACATGAGTTCGATTGAGTCCCATCTTTGTAAGAGATAAAACCACTGTGCTACAGAATTTTACCTATTTTGTATAATAATTTTGAATTAAGTTTGTCAATAGTTTTTTTACAATTATGGTCTTTATGAACAAAATTACAAAAAAAAAAAAAAAAAAAAAAAAAAAAAAAAATTGGGTTTTTTTT